>CM057822.1:109797258-110042258 GCA_030067965.1 Latrodectus elegans
TCTCACATCCATTTAAATCATTCCCCTGGTGGCTCGATGAATTCATGGATGACACCTGACTAGGCGTTTGCTTACTTAATTTAGATATAAGTCTAGGTTTTAGGGATTCATATTTTTTATGAGTGATCTTTTATTGAAAAGAACAGCTTTAGAACCTTTTTCTATGTAATATATCGAATAAATGAAAAATCCACAAAGAATTTAATGCATCCCTTGTGACAGAGAGACTTTGATTTAGAATGAAAAACATGCGTTTTCCAAAATAGCACATAAAAGTAGAGACATTACGAAACATATTTAAATCTTGTTCTAGTTATGAAGTGTAAAGACGAGAATTCATTTATCTAATGAACGCAGAAGCGGTTTCGTAGAAGAAGGAAATTTGTACATATATCCTATCAAAACATCATTCTGTATAAGAAGAAAAGTTCAAAAACTATCAAAGGACGTCAGACCTGACCATATAATTACTTCTCCAATCTGAAGAAAGTCCGAAATCTTGCTAAGAATAAATCCACTAATATTTACAATTGTGTGGTTTGACCTAAACTAATCTAAATTTTGAAAATTTAAAGTCATTTTCAAAGCGTTTATGATACGATATTACAGTAGAGGGTAAAATATGTTTATATTCTATTTTGCATAAATGGTTGGTTGGTGTCGTATCGGGTTCCGGAAGTTAAATGGGCCTGTCACTGACAAAAATGACTTTAGCCAGCATTCTCTGAAAAGAAATCGCCATTAAATGGGCATTCTCCGATGTTCAGAGCCAGGCTAGTGTTGCTGGACAGTTGAAAGTTGGGCTTGGAGAGAGTGCTTTGTCAAGACAATTGCATATATATGAAAAGCATATACATGTAGTTGACGTTTTACAAAATAGAACATAAAAAAACAACTGGATAAATGTTTTTTTTTATTTTTTGTTAAAAATTTACAAATATGATTATTTTGGGATAAGTCAGCTAGCTGTGTATCTCATTTTCTTCAGCGTAATTAATTTAACTGCTAATTTATAATATTTTATAATGTACAAACACATAAGAATCGTTTCTCCACAAATGCTCTTTCTTTTCATTAAAAATATAGTGCATGATGGAAAAAAATGCAAAATTTATTGCATTTCACTAATTTACAAAATAAAATAAAATTCTAATAATTTATTTAATAGTTATGATAGAAAGTTAACGAATATGAATACACACACACATATATATATTATTATTAAAATTTCTCTTTTTATTTAAATTCTAGCATAACACTCGTATGGTTAGAAAAAGCATGAATTTGAAATTTTTTGCTAACAACAAAAACTTAATTCCCCAAATATAGTTTACAATTAACGCTTTTATTTTTCTTCATTTGGAATTACTTAAATTACTTAATAGAAAAGAGTAACATTTTCTATGTAACACATTTATTAACCATAAATAAAAAATATGAAATGCATGAAGGCAGCACAACATATCGAAGAAAAATAAGAAAATGTCACAGTCATTTTCGTTTCCGCTGAAACAAAAAAAAGCCTGCACTGAGAACTCCTTAGCTTTTAACAAATCCTCCGAATGATTCGATTTGCAGAGCTCGAGGGCCTTGCAGCTAGCGCTCGACTGGGAGGGGCGGAGTAATCCCCTTTTGGATGCGTTATTCCGAAATACAAGGCGAAAGAAGCTCTCTGGAAGTGGACCTTAATCCTCCAATAGTTGGGTTTGAGAAAAATTTTTAGGCACTAGAACATTTTTAGGATTACACGAGTGAGGATTGTGATTTTTTTTAATGTGTGGGTTCAGATTTCGACCTGTTTTTAGTTTTAAAGTTGCATCTACCTCTCTAAATGTCAGCTTTGAATAATAAAATTAGGTACATGTGCATTTCGTCGACCAGAAATATTGGCGAAAATTCCACCCAATTGAAGCCAAATCGTTTCACGTTATTCGGATAAAATCAGGATTGAATAAAATTGACTTTCTTGGTGTCGAAACTAATATAGAATTAGTATGTATTAATATAGATGTAGAAAGTACGTCGCAAATTTTCACCAATTTGTGGAGCAAAAACTGATAATTAGCTATTCGAATTCAACGCTTTTGTTTGAAAAATCGCAAATGCTTGAACGAAACAACAAGCGCGCAGTCTCCCTACTCTTGGAGAAAATCCTGCTTTTTAGCGCCGTTTCTTAGATGACTGGATTTTACATGTACCTAAAATTCATGTTTTAAAATGTAGTATCACAGCTCGTTTTGCCTTTTTTTTATCTGGTTTGTTAGATAATAGAATCGTAAATTTATACGTAATGAATAAACTTTTTAGAAATTTAAATTAATAATTCTCTAATTTAAATTGTGTCAATTTTTAAATTAACATAAAATTTTTAACGAATTTAAAAATTTTAGCCCCTTTTCCCCATTGAAAGATATATTTATTTCAAGTTTACGAATTTAAAATTATGTATCTTTGACAGATCGTGCTCTCTGACTCTTGGCACGTAATGTTTCATATTTCACTTATCAGTTTGAACTGCTTGTTACCTCTCTAGCAAAACAACTGATCCGAGACTGATCCCCGGATGATACACCACTTCAACTTTGGATGTAAATCTGTTTCTCACGGATACATTTAAAACATCCTCGATTCTGCGCCGAACCGTGGGGCACTGATTATAGGTAATAATGTCAGCTAACTACTGATTTTTCCACCCTCCATGCTTTACATGAAGCAGTAATGCCAGTCACCTGTTCACTTTATAACGGCTTTTTTGTCAAATAAATAATAAATTTTGCTGTAATATCTCTGGTCTTCTTTAGCGTTGCATTTTAGAAAGTAAGCTAAATGTATGTTTATTAGTTTTCATTTAAAATTAAAAATAATTTTTAAAAAATAATATTTAATTTCTTTTTATTTACCAAAAAGTATGATATTGAAATCTACAACCATTGAACGAAATAAATATTTTTAGAAATAATAATCGATATTAGATAAATAAAGAAATATTTATTTATAGGAATAATAGAATTTAGCTACGAATGAAAACCACATGAATTTTTCAACAACACGCACGTATGTAATCTATATCAATATTGGTGTTGATAATTCGCATAATTAATTAAATTATCTGTACATTCAAAATTAAAGTTTTAATTATATATTTGGCCACATTTTATGCAATGATTGGTAAATAAAATTAAATAAATAGAGGAACATAAATGTGCAGCCTAAAAACTATGTTAATGAGAATCTTTCATCATAGGGTACCGCCGAATCTGTGCTGATGAAACAGAGTCATCCTATTTCATGAACACATTTAAATTTAGAGACACTTTAGAGAAGCTTCTCTAAAAACAAAAGATCGTCGATAAACTTCATTGACTGCATAATCTGTCGTATTCGGAGTGTCATGCTCTTTGGACACATCATGAAATGATAGCAGCATAAAAGAATGCCTCGTAATTCATGGACTCTCAGCCTAAGTTGCAAAGGTCGTACAAAACGTCCCACAGTAAAGAAATAATAGGAAAATGTGTATAACACTTCATAATATCGAAAAAAGCATAATTGTAAGAAACAACTCTTTTACTTTATTGATGATACAAGATTGGAATTGGTCAGATGACTCTCATTTCATCTTTCACAGCAAACTATTGATGTACTCTACTAACGAATTGGACATTGGCTGCTATTTGCTTATATTCTAGGAAACTGTTTTGTTATATCATATAACCTTTTTGCTCCATTGAACTTCTGCTGATAATATCATCTACGGAATGAAGTCACTTGAACTGTATCTGCTTTTTTAAGGAATTTATATTTTAAGAGAATTGATAATCTCATTTTATTTATACGTCATTAAAATAACTCATGAAATCGCATAAAACGAGATTTTTTTGCAAGTAATAAATTGCTAGATACAGAAGACGTAATAACCGATGGTTGTAATTTTTAGATGTATTTCTGATTGTTACATAAGTTGCTACATGTTATAAAAACAAAATATTGTATCCTTTTTGGAATTAGAACCAAATGTTGCCAGGAAATTTGCTACAACATTTCAAAAATATAATTTGAGTTGATTAAATAACACTTAAATAATTGAAAAGAAATATAACTTTTCTCATATATTTATATTGTTCAGTAGTTTCTGTGAAATTTAAATATTTCCTTTTTAAAATAAATACAATTTTGGTGTCTCCCTATCTTTATTCCTTTCCAAAATGGGGAATTTTCCTTCGATATTTTTGTTTTCTGGAGACAAGCCCTGTGAAACAAGGGATAATGTCCATCGTGATCCCGTGGTAGGTTATTTGTCAACATTGTGGTAGATAGATGGTTAGATCCTGTTTGACAATTAGAGATATAAATGCTTTAGACACGTGAATTGGTCAGGATGGGTGGTGGGAACTTTCTCAGTTGTTCCCATTGTGAACACGTGGAAACGCGTCATTAATTATGAAAGTCCTCCCAAAGGGTGAATATTATGTGATTATATAACAACTTTTTTTTAATTATTAGATTACCAACAAAATGATATTTTCTTTTACAATATTGCATAATAAAACAAATTATTTTATCAGAGTTAATGAACTTTATATAAAAATTTCTTTTACACATAAAAATGCCAGTTTAATTTTGTACATAAACAAATGCATCTATAAAAGTAAGTAATATTTAATATTAAATAGTCAATGAGAGATCCGCAAATTATCCTAAAAAGAAATTAAGTTTTCCATGACGTTTTCAAACCATTCAACAACATTCGATCATTGAAAAGCTAAAAAATACAAACTGGATGTATCCACTTCATTGAATGTACCACATTCCTAAATTCGAATAGGTGCCAAATATTCTGGTTTACAAGCACAATTCTTTATTTTTAAACAAAATATTATTTTATATTTATGTTTATAAAAATGTAGTTTTATAGCATAAAACATCTGTATGCATTCAATTTTCCTTTTATTACACAGATGATTTAGATTAAAACTAAAATTCGAGTAAAAGGTTATATATTTAAAAGGAAAGTTAAATGAAAAAGTAAAATATTATTAATTATTAAATATAAGTTAGTTTCGTGTATAACGTTAGTTAAATTATCGTTACTATGATTTCACAACTTGAAAATTGTGGGTTCGGTACTAATGTTACCATAAATAATGATGAATGGTGGCCATTGATTAATCGCAGGGTTATATTTATAAGTTAATAATATAGTAAAATTAAAAAATTTCGATCAAAATTCAACTTTTTAACTATATTTAATTAGAGAAATACTTTTTCCAAGTAGATATACTTTAAGATATATTCGTGCATAAGTAAAATATTCAATAGTAATCCTTTGTGTAAAAGAAAAATCAGTTATTATTTGTAAGGATTTATAATTGAAATTTTAATAAGGAATAAATTAAATTCATCTTGTGAGAAATTGAATTATGTTTGGCTTAAAAAATTCAAATTTAGGTATATTTTATACATTAAAATAATAAATAATTTATTAATAAGCAGTTAAGATCAATGGAAGAAATAATGCAAGGACAAGTTATTTAAGAATTTCTAATTGAGAAAAATCAATTAACTGTAAAAAAAATTATAAGTATAATTTAATCCCTTGCAATTTACAAAAGAATAGTAAATAAATGAAAATCAGTGTAAACTAAAATGCTGTATCTCTGATGAATAAATCAGGAAAATTCCTTAAAAAAAAATTGAATAAAAAAAATTAAAAAATCATTAAAATTTCTTTTATTAAGTGAATTTTGATGTGCTCAGTCACTAAAATTCACTCTACACCTCGTCTCCTCAAAAAACCAATTTTGTCACCCCACGAAATCTTTCTTCATTCAGAATTTCCAAAAGAGCCAAAGTGAAGGGATTTCTTGGAAAAACTTTTCAAAAAACGTTATTTGATAACGCTTTTTAGAACATGTTATTTCCTAGGAATGTAACGTTGATAACCCAAAACAACTGCTTTTGCCATTTCTACATAGATGTCGGTACTTTCTAAAACTTGTTCACCCTCCAGTGTTTGTGTGCAGGGATCAATTTCGTCGAGAATATTAGGATGATCAGTAGAGATTTGCCTATAATTTGAAATTTTAGATTTTGAGCGGAAATGTATGCGAAGATCACAGTTATGTTTTGAGAGATTGCAGATTTTATTGGCAATTGAAGATTCTATGATGTCAGTTCTTAGAGTATTATTAACAATTAACTGAATCTACCTGGTTTACTGCCTTGCTTTTCAATTATTTTACATCAGTTTATTGTTCTATCGGAATGTGTGTACGTTTTTATTGAATTAAGTGTTCTATCTGACGTAATGCATACTTACTCAATTTAGATTTTACAAAGTTCAGAATCATGAATTTTTGAGGAGCATTTTTTATTTGAAAAAATTTACTCTTATATTAGATTTTTTTATATAGCAATACGATGAAAAAAATGTCCAAAGAATTAAGAAAAATTACTTGTGGCAAAAACTTCGGTTTAAAATCTTGAAAGAATGAAGTTCTAGAATTTAATACATGACCCTAGTAGCAGAGGCTCAGTGGTATTACAGTGGCCATTTACCGGTTTCATTGGTAACTCACTTTACGCCGAATTTTTTGACCGGTCCGTAAATTACACATGAAACGATCACTGTTTTTCCTACCGCATATTCTAAACGACACCGTCGTTGGCCGCTGATAGAGTGGTCGCTGGACGGCGGCTGCAGCATTTACCATTGAGATTGAAGGAAAGTAAAATCATGCGCAGACTTATTAATAGATCTACGCATGCGTGGCGGCCATAATTAAAAATCATAGTATTATTTACCTTTTCTGAATGTTTATTTAATTATTTTTACGCAGTTAGTTTTTATTTTGTGTTCGTAAAATTAAGTCAAAATAAGCATTGCAAATAATAATCTATTTTAAGTAATATGAATTATATATATAATTTTAATATTAAATTTCACTTTAGTTTGTTCATTGTTTTTGTGTGTGATGTTGAATCCATAATGTTAATAATCTAAAATTATTATGGTAATTAAAAACCAGTAGTCACCCTAAAGGGCATTGTTGATAATTTCTTTTGTATATTTTTTATGTATGCTATTTTTTAAATTAGATTTCTTTTTTTGTTATTAGCATTAATATGTGAAACTTGGCCATAGGTTAGTATTTTCAAATAAATTTAGTGATCTAAAGCTTTATTCCAAAACTATGTATTATAATATGTTTATATGTTATGTATGTATTATAATATTCTTATATTTACAAATAAATTCTTCTGTAGAACAGAAAGCAAAAAAGCTTTTCTGCTATACCCCTGTTTATAAACCTGAAGAAATAGTTTCGGTTCAACAGTTAATGGGTTTGAATCCCAGCTTGGGCTTGGATAGTAGTTCGGAATCTACTATAAACTATATGTCTTGGTTTAATTAGTTTCACGTGCAAAACATGTATATAAAATGTTTGCATTATTTTTAGTATTTTCTAAAAATATAAATCTTCTTAAACACTACACTATGAAAATGGAATATTTAGAACTAATTTAGGGTTTTTTCTTTCCCATTATTGATATTATTGATAGGGTAGAATGTAAAAATATTAATTACTTTTTTTGTAAAATGTGTTTTTATAGTTCAATTTTAATAATAATAATAGCTTATCTTATTTTTGTATAATAAACAACAATTTTTATAGAGCAATATTTTGTATAATATAATAGCAAAATAATATTACAAATATTATTACATGGAAAAGAGTTAAACCATACATTAGTCCCAATGCATGCAATGTGCAAATTTTGTATTTCGAAGTGGCAGATACTAAAGTGTATATTTATATATTGCTGCGAAAATTATATGTAATGCAAATTTTTACTGAAATATATATTTTTAAAAGAAATAATTTCGAAAAATTGGTCTGGTTTCCACCCTTCAGAATGTTATAAATTTGATAACAGGTTTGCATTTTATTTGTGAACTTTCTAAGGTGAACTACTTGTACTAATAAATTCTAAAAGTAATATAGTGCAATATGAAAACATCATTAAATTTAAACGTGAAAGTTTAACTAATTCAATTTAATTAAAATATTTCAGAATCATAACTATTCTAACAAATAAGAAAACAATATTTCATATGTTTCTGTTATAATTTTTAATTACATGTTTTATTATCCTTTGTTTAATGTATGTAACTTTAGTTTTTCTTTAATGTGCCTATATCTTAAAATTAAGAAGGATTGTTATTTTTCTATTTTTCATTCATGCTTTGTGTGTGTGTGCTTACATATTTTTTTAATACAAAATTTACCATTTCATCAAAATGTTGATTAGAGGATATGGATTAAATTTATAACTTTTTCTTATAAATTTAAACATTAATTGTAATATTTTAACAACTTTAATTTTTATGACATTCCCATGTCATAAAAATTAAAATGTTTAAAATTGTTTTATAACAGAAGCAATTTAATGTTAATAATATCAATTACAAAAATGTTTGTAATATTGATCTTCCTTTGTTTCTGATGTTATTTTATATAACATTATTTATAGGAGCAAAATTTATTTATTTGTAGCTTCTCTTTGGCACCGTGACAGCTGAATCACAGATATTGAAATACAGCAATATATAAAGAAATGGTTGATGTATGCTTCTGACAAAGAATAAATTGTCGAAATAAATTTTAAAAGATATTTAATGATAAATGAAAACATCATTAAATTCAAATGTAAAATTTTATTTTTACTAATTCTGTTTACTCTAAATATTTTTCAGAATCATAACCATTGTAAAAAAATCATAAGAACTCAATTATGTCTTATTTTTCTGTTATCATTTGTTTAATGTAAGTGATTTCTTTTTATATAGTGTTTGTAACTTATGAAAAATTAATGGATAGTTTTTATTTTTCATTTACGTATTTAAATGCTTATTAAATGTGAAGTTTTCCACTGGATCAAAATGTTAATTGGAGTATATAGATGTTAAAGAAGTATGTGTAGATCTATTTTTTGCAGAGAAAACTATTTTTATTGTAATATACGTTTTCTAAAAAAATACTTCAAGCAACTTGATTTGGTTTTAATCTCTTTTGGAATTTTTTCATCATGAATTAAAATTTCAAAATAATTTAAACCAGTTAAATAATGAAAAAACTTTAAAAACATTAAATTTCTATATAAAAATATTTAGTTGACTTGTAAATAAACATCAACATGGTTAATAGGGTTAGGAAACTAAAGCTTCAATTGAATTTTATATTCCTAATATTTTGTTATTATTTTCAGCTGACTATTTTGACTAATAAAGGTGGTACAAATTCCAGTGATGTTATCAGAAGAATTCAGATGGAGCTAATGACAAATGATTAATCAAAACACTAAAACTGGAAAGGTAGTAGAGGTTTAAAGCATTCCTTTTCCACCCTTCAGAATGTTATAAATTTGATAGCAGGTTAGCATTTTGTTTTTAAACTTTCTAAAGCTAACTGCTTATACAAATAAATTTTAAAAGTAATATAGTGCAATATAAAAACATTGAATTCAAACGTAAAAGTTTACGAATTGAAATCTAATCAAAATATTTCTGAATCATAATCACTGTAACAAATCATAAGAACATAATATTTCATGTTTCTGACATAATTTTAATTGCATATTTTTTTATCCTATTTTTAATATATGTAATTTCGATTTATATTGTGTTTGAATTTAAAATTGGGAATAATTGTTATTTTCTATTTTTCATTTATGGACTACTTCTGTATTTTTTAAATGCCAAATTTACCATTGGATCAAAATGTTCATTATAGTACATGAATTAAATTTAATAAATTTATTTTTTCTCTAAATTTAAATCTTAATTTTAATATTTTAACAATTTAAAATTTAATTTTTGTGACATTTCCACGTAATATTAATAATATCAATTATAGAAATGTTGGTCTTACTTTGTTTCTAATATCATTTTATTTAACATTATTTATATGAGCAAAATTTATTTATTTGTAGCTTCTACTTGCCACCATGACAGCCGTATCACAGATATGGATGTACAGCAGTACATAAAGAAATGGTTGATACGTGCTTCTGACAGAGATGGGGGCGTTTAAAACGAGCTTTGGAAAGTCTAATGTTATTAATATGTAATAAAAATAATAAAGATTTATCTTTAGTGAACATTTTAATTTTGTGAATAAATTCTTAAATATTGAAGTAGGTAATTTAACAGATATTAAAATCCAAACTGCTGTAAAACAGGAATACTTTATCTGAAAATGTAACTGAATTTTTAATCTTATTACAATAATATATTTAATACACTTGTTACGAAAATTTGTAACTCATTTCTTTTATCACCTTTAGCTCTGCAAATATATTGCTTTTAAAAAATTTTCAGAATATTCATATTTAAGTCAATTTTTCAGCTGTTAATAAAAAATGTCAAAAAAATATATCTATATCAAACATTAAATAAACTAAGACCATGGAATCAAAATTGTCTGTGTTCTATATTCAAATAAAATCAATGTTTTATTTTAAATCTATCAAATGTATCTAGTTTAGAAATGTTCTATAATAATTTATACCTATTGTTACAAATATATTGGAATTAATTGAATTATGTATGATTTTAATTTCTAAAACTGAATCTAAGCACACATGTTAAAATATCTATCTCATAAAAGCAATAAAATTTAGATTTTTGCAATTAAATTTCCAGTAAATTTGTTAGAAAACATTAGGAAAATCATAACAATAAACAACCAGCTAATTTATTTTTTTTAAAACTGGAAATTATTTTTAAAAAATCATAATAAATATTGTCATTTATTGGATTTTTCGTATTAGTGAAAAAATAAAAGCAAATCTATAAAACTGAAATTATTGAATGTTAATTTTGTGTCATGCAAGGGAAACTTGAAATTACTGAAATGTCCTATAGTGGAAAAAATATTAGATATTGGGTAAAACACATTTTATATCAATTTCACTTACATAATTGTACTATATAAACTATTCATTACATTTTTAATTTATTTATAAGAATTAAAAAAAATCCTTCAACACAAGTATTTTTATCTATTAAAACACTTCTAAATATATGAATATTTAAGATAAGTTTTCCTTAATATTGTCTGGCTTATTATCAAAAATACACTATCATTAAATTGTTTTTAACGATAGTGTAGTTTTGATATTTAAGCCGGAAAATAGCATAGGTACACAAGTAGAATACAAAATTGAATGGCATAGTGTCATCGATGCACTCACTCCCTTTTCATCGAATCTTAAAAATATCACCGGGCCATACGCCATACACTCATCACACCGTGCACATCAAATTAACGAGCGGGGACACCGCAGCCGCTTTCCGACCGAGGTGATAAAAGGTCCAGTGTTCCATGCACTATTGCCGCACAAGGGCCGCTGAGTTTCCATCGGCTAATGCCGTTAACCCAATCACCAGCCCAGTGTTGAATTGCTACTAGGGGAAAGTGGTAGCGGTGGACAGGTTGAGTAGGGTGTCGTTCTCATTATGAAGAGTAGAGTGTTCCAATTTCTCACTTAATCGAAAATCCGACGTGTTCGCCAAAGGTGATTGAGCCACGTTAAATAGGTCGTAGTCGTAATGTCCTCCGAGTGAAATAATACCTGTGGTAATGGAGGTCAAATTATAGGGGTCTTCTGACTGGTTCTAAATTACGGGGACTTCCACATGGTTTTTTGGCACCACTGCACTCTCAAAAAATCGAGTGGTTTTTCACCACTCGATGAGCGACGGATATTTTGTGCTCCATAAACATATAAAATGAATTCTTCCGTACTTAATTTGGGAGAGAAGTTCTCTTTCAAACACTCCATCCTCAATTCAAAACAATTTTCCCTTTTTTTTTTTTTTAACGTGTTTATGGCACAATGCATATCTGATGTGCTCTGATTGGCTTAAAACATCATGTGGCTTATATGCTCAAAAACTTGGCCCATAATATGGAATAAATATCTGAAAATTCAAGATGGTAGTATTTTTAGGCTGAATATAATTTTAATACAGAATATAATTACGTAGATATCTGATTCCTTGCAGCAAAATAAGGCTTTATTTTTTTAAGTATTATTCTTATAAAATTTTAGTATTAAAGTTTATATAGACACTAATGAGATTGGAAATACTTTAGAAATTTTACTTATTATGCTCTTTTTTTCGTATTAGGTGAAGAGATCCTTAGAAGAAGAACAGAGCTCAAAAGTAGTCAACCCTACTTGCTTCGCTGTGGTCAAAATCAAGACCTGAATATGAAATATTTTTATCTAAGGAATAGGAATTTATTGATGTTGAATATGAAAGATTAAAAAGCATTCAATACTTGATAAATTTCATCATGTTTTTAATGTTAAATACCATCATAAACTTACTGTATTTATAAATAAATGGTCCAGTTGGGACTTTAATTGAAACAATATGTTCTGATTATAATCGATCAAGATCTAAATTTTGCAAAATGCATATTATCTTTTTATTGTAATTTTCATAGTATTAATATTTTGTGTTATTAAATTGTCAAATCAAAGAAATTAAACTCCAATATTCATTTGACATAATAAACATAAGAACTTCTGTATGCATATTTTTATTTAATTAATTTTTTCTGTATTAAAAATTGAATAAATCTCTTTTGAATAATCTTGCATTGTATTTTTAATTTCATTCTTAGTTTCATTGAAGTTATTTTCTGGTCAAACTAAACTTGTGGAAAGTATAAAACAGGATTTATTTTCAAAAACATAAGTCAGTTATGTTTAACAGAATAATCTGTAAATATTTGTCTATATCCTCTTGTATAACTTCTAAAATAAATATTTTACTATACTATAAAAAAGTAAATTTTCAAATGAACTGAAATTATATTTACTTATATTAAATATTTATGTATTGTTTAAATTATGCACACTTTGTTGTACTATAGCAATGTTTGTAAAAATTAATTTTGAACTTAATGGGTTCATAGCAAAATAAACTGAAAATAAGTAGTGTGATGATTTTTTCTTGAGAGTGCTACACACATACATAAAATTAAAGAAATATAATTAATGTAATAAATGGCTGAACAATTTGCGTAATACTGTATGTAATTTAAAAACCACTATAATTATCAAAATTAAATAAAATATCATATTCAACTGTAATGGTATATTACTGAATAAAGAAAACTTATCTTTATATTGTAATTATCAAAAAAATAAATAACTTTTTGAAATAAAGAATTCAAAGCCTAATTTCTGCACTAAACTGTCAATATAAAAATATCAGCAATACTTCTATAAAAGATTGAAATTCACCCTCTTTTCTACCAAATTTACCCCTTTAAACGATTTGTTGTTATTCCCCTTCAAAGTTTACCCGCACTTTTAAAAAGAGCGAATTTCGATTTCAAAGATTGGTTGAGTTAAATCAAAATGAAAGATTGAAATTTCACACTTTCTCAGTGAAATTCACTCGATTTTTTAAGAGTGTGGTTGCACCCAACTCAGGGCTAAGTATTAGAAAGCATGCTGGAACAACAACACATAAATGAATTTTACAATTATTACTCTTGTTATATAAATTGGGAAGAAAAATTTTAAATTAATACAATATAAAAGAAAAACTCCCATAGTTCCTTTTTTTTTATCGATAAAGTGGTTGCTTCTTTCATTCCAGATGAGATCATGATTACGCCACTTTATTACAATTCACATTGGTTTAAAATATCCATGCCGTCTGTTGACGTTTTTTCTATTTTACTCCGCACTATGACGACGTCGTACATCCAACTTGCAGACGAATTTGCTACTTGCCTTCAAATCGCTTTCTTTGAGAGATAGCAATAAGGTGAAGTTTGTAATCGAATGTCTGAGTTTCGTCTGCGATTAGAAAAGAATCTATTCATGATTTTCATTAATAATGAAGAAGTACTTTTTAATAGTAATTTTTTTCCGTTTGTAAAAGTTTTCAAAATGTCTAAAATTAGCTGTAGTAGAAATTAATTTGTTTTGAAGCTTCATTTTAAGCGTGAAACAATGAAATTCTACAATTTCTCTCATAATATTATATTTACATTATAAAGTGATTCAATTAACAACGTTTAAAAGTTATATTTTGTATCATGAAAAGAATGCTCACGTATAGGATAATTTAAAAAAATCGAATGAAGAGTGTAAAGGCGAAAATATCACTTCAGATATGAAAGGGAAAAGTATTGAAGTCAGAATTCCCTTTACTCATTTTCCATAAATTTCCAACTATTGAGAAAGACGAAATCACAGTCAGTAAAGAGCGGGGAAAAAATCAAAAAAAAAGTGTCTTTAAATAAAAGTTAGACTACTGAAATGTAGGGAAAAAAAAAAAAAAGAAACGATGCTGTAACAACTACTGATATTTTTATTCTATATGCATATTTTATTGTAAAATTCGCCCAAATAAATTAGAATAAAGAGAATTGTACCAATAAATTCGAATTAAACTCTCATTTCTAAATTGTCTCCCAAAGTTTAAAAAAAATTCCAATTTGACAACTGCAGCAATCTAGTGTGGTTAACATAACAATTTCTAATATCCTAACAAACATCTCAATCAGGGAAACTTAAAACAAAGTACTTTCGTAAAATTCGGCAGAGCAGCCTTGACTGATGCATGGAAAGACAATTATTACAAAAATAAACATTTTGTTATCGATGAAAATTCTGGGGAAAAGACATGCATCCTTTACACTTTTCACACATGTTAAAGCTAGGGAATTTTTTTGGTGAGTCTCTGTTGCAAAATCACGAAGACTCCACCCGACTGCTTCGATCTAACTGGCGACACTTTTTTCACACACAAGCATGAGACACAAGTATGAACTTTGTCTCTAACTCAATAAATATCCTATTTACGTTCAACTTTTTCTAATGACGCCCCCAACGTCTTTTCAGACACGGGGTACCTTGCAATATTGAAGCAGAAGGCTCGAAAGTCCCATCACTAGAACGATCGTCGGAGAGAGAGAGATGGGTGAAGGCTGTAGCAGATACAGCCCAGGGTGCACCACACTACGACCCGATTTATGTTAAGTATAACATGCGCGTTTAAAATAAAATACTCATCTAAAGCTAGGACATGAATCTATAATATAAAATTTTAAAGAAATGCACATGTCTGGTTCATTTTCTATTCTTCTGGTCACTATACTTTCAATTTGAGTAATTTTCAAAAATCAACAACTGCCTCCATAACTTGACAATATTAAAACTCATAGTTGCTCTAAAAGTATAAAAATGCACTCCTGAAGTGATTCTTTGTGTTAATGTTATTATAAAAAAACAAAATGGAGAGATTTTGGTATTGCGTGCTTAATGTTAATGTTCCTAAAATGCGACAATGTAGCTTTTATTTTGATGCGTAGAAAGATAAAAAATATATAAATATTTCAAATTATTAAAAATTAGGGAAAGGCTGTACAATTTTTTATTCTTTATCACACCCAGGAAGTGGACATAGTGCTTTGTGCGAATTTGAAATTAAACACTGACAAAACTCAATAAATATTTAATTTCTGTTCAAATTAATGGGTGCGTTCAGAGTAAAATGCATTCCTAAAGCTATTCCTGGTATATATGTACATATTAAAAAATAATTTTGGGCTCTTGTTTCACTTATCTGTATTTAAAAAATATATTCCAAATGAAAATAACTCCCTATAATTTGATAAATATTCTATATTAATATTTATTTAACATAACATTTAGTATAAAATACTTTCCATGAGTATAATGATCTGAAGAAAATTTCCTCCCCCTCCAGATCAAGGTCAAAATTGAGGTTGGTGGATCCTCTGGTGGTGTCATCAATCGAAGGAGTTTAGAACGAAAGTCGTACTTTCATCATCACCTTCGTGGTATTCTGGTTAAACGATGGGTGCACCCTATTGACTTAAATTCGCATAGCCAAAGACATTGCGAGCATAGGCTGTCCAAATGTCATAAGTAACAACAACAGTATGAAATGCATTTTTGAAGCTATTCTACGGACACACTTTATTATTCAAATTATAATTGGAGAATTGGAGCAAAGAAGATAAGAACTGAACATCAGAATTCAGCTTGTGCCTTAGCAGAAAGTTTAAAAAGGGATGCATTTTGATTAAATGTTTACATAATCTCAAGAACTATGTAAGTTTAAAATGCTATCATCACACAGTTGTTATCAGTAAGTATTGATAAATTCTGCAAAAATTTCTCTACTTGAATCATCAGTAACAGTTGATGAAAATTTAAATTTGGTAAGATGTTCAAATTAATAAAATAAATAATTTTAATTTTTTTATTATTGTAAATGATATTCCTACATTAGATAATATATTATAAGCACTTGAAAATTTCATATAAGAATATCTTATTTCATTTGTATAAATGTGTTATTAATGAATTGAACATTATTTGTGAGCGTAATGAAAATCTATTTGGTAGCTTAGAGGAACAGATTTCACAATTGCAATCCTAGAAAATATTCTACTAACTGCTTCATTTTATGATGCGTGCTTGTTTTTCCTATAGTTATAAATTTTTATGAAAAAGCTCGTATTTATGTATGTAATTCCTTTTCATCCAGCAACATTAAATTGCTTATTTGACAACTATATTGAAAATCCCTTAAAAGAGCAGAACAGGAATAATTTTCTTATATGCATTAGAGAGAAATATCCTATGTTTAATAAAAAGGATAAAAAAGTAATTTTATTAATGGTTGAAATTCCCGTTATAGCTTCATTAGATTATAAGGGGAGTAATTTAATAGGATATTTTGTGAATTTTGATGCTGTGTCAACAACAGCTTACATATTTATGACACAAAATATTTGTTAAACTCACTAAGGTGTTGTAGATACATATCCAATATATATATCAAGGGAAATTTTACACTAGTTTCTTTTGGATTTAAAAACGGGCTTAGAAAAACTTGGTTTTCTAGTCATTTGTGTATGTAGTGATAATATTGTGCCAATAGGAAATCTATGTTTTTGTTTCCAGATCCCCCAACTCTCAGAACTGAATATAATCAACCCATCGATTCAAATGAACCATTACATTTTGTAGCATATTCTGACAGTTACTTAAAAATACAAGGAATAACTAGCTTAACCAGAAAAATTCAGAAGTAGCATTTTACTATCCAAATTTTGATTTGATATTTCGTGATGAAAAATTGAAAACAACATCCTACAGTTTCTTAAGAAAACTACATGAAATAGAACCCCTCAATACTGTCAAATATTGTCATATCTTCGCTTCAAAATCCTTTTGTCCATCTAATTTTGAAAAGGAAAATGTAAAATTAGTTCTTCAAATTTTTAATTGTCAAATGTCAGACGAGCTAAAAACAGCAAGACCTGTTGCCGATTTCCTTAATTATTAAGAAACCGCTGCATTAAGAAACCAGTAACTACTTGTTGGGAAATCGTTAAGATAAAAAATATTTTTTAAAGGAATGCAAAAAGAATTGAATATCAAAAATCCCTCAATACATCTATTAATAAAAACTTTCAAAAAAAAGTGGCTATTTATTATGGCTAAATAAATGAAAAAGCTCTGAAAGTGATGCAGGAAAATTAAGTGTAAAAGCTCACTTAAGCCTTAACACAGACTGCAAATGCTCTTATAGAAATAGTAAATTGTTTTTCAAAAATATTAAACATGGAATTTATTTTAACGGGAAAATTTCAGAGATTCTCTCGAGGAACGTTTTGGTCTTTATATATTCTGGTAACACACACAACATTCTATAGAAACTGGTTTCAAGAAATCTTTAACATTAGATTTTGCTGTTGAAGAAAATGTTGAGATTAATGTAAATTATGATGAAAATCTAAGTCTTGATTTTCATGACGCTAAAGAATTAATGTTTAATTTGAAAATAAACTCAAATGATTTTTAAAAAAATATTCTCCTTTTATTAACTATTTTAACATACATAGAAGCTTACCGAGTTCATTTTCTCTTTAAAAAAAATTAAATGTGAAATATGCTGTGCTCATTTAATTAATGAAATTGACGATGAATGTGAAAACTATCTTTGAATCAGAAATATATAGATAGGAGTAATTTAAAATATCCTTGTGATAATATTGTCAAAATAATTCATTTTAATCATATTGTTGTTTCTAAACTAATATCTTCTGAGTATAAAAGTAATTTTTTGAAGTGTAACAACTACATATTTATGGCTAGTAATGTCACATCTTCGATTAGCTGAAATGAATTCAACTTCAGAAGGCTGCAAACGTGAGAGTGAGGATTTAATAAAAGATATTGTCTTAACTTCTGCAAATATTTTACACTAAAATTAAAAAATTATTGTAAAATAATTAAATGATTTGTTAAACAAAAAACTCACCAATTCAAAATAAAAAAGAAAATTGCAAACATTTAAAAAATAATATAAATATTAGAGAAGAGTTTCTTCTTTGGGTAAATATAATAATTAAAGTGATGTACAAGAACTTATATTGTTATTTACATTTTGCTTATTTTAAGAAATTATTTTGTATATCAAGGCAAATAAATTACATTTTGTTCTATAATTTATGATATACTTTAGTGCGAAATTTAAATTAGTTTAATAAAGTTATTTTCATTTTACTATTGCTGTGTCTTTACCTTATTTTTATTATCTCAAAAAGTTTTAAATTTTGCTATTTTTATGCAAAATTTAATAAAAAATTAGGCAATAAGAGTGAATGTTGCAATAAGAGTAAAAAATATAATAATAAGAGTAACTTCAGTTATTTATGTTATGAAAAATGTAAATGTGTGTTTTTACTTGGCCTGTCACAAATTAAATTAAAAATTTTTTATTTTTTATTTTTAGGCTATCATTATTAATGTATGCCTTCATTTTAACTAATATACCAAATAATGTGTTAATATTATCGGATTAAATAATATAAATTATGTTTATTAATTAGATGATTATTGTGAAAAACCTTAAAATGAAGAATCATTGTATTGTGTGATAATCTATAAATTTATTTTGAATCAGAAAAAAAATTTAACAACAATATATATTTCAAACAAGATCCTAAAAATTTCATTTCAACATTTATTATTATTTTTTTTTTACAAGTTACTTAAAAAATATAATAAAATAATGTTTGAATAACTTAAAGAGTTATAAAAATGGAAATTTAGGGAAAACACAAATTACACAAAATGCATAACATTTTACTGTAATTATTAAACATTTCTATTAACATTAATTAAAAACATTTTTAGCCTAAGAAATAAAAATTCAACTGTTAAGATGCACTTTATTTATATATTTCCCATTTTCTAATAATTTAGTTTGGCAAAATAATTGATATAATTTATTAGCATAAATAATATTTTGTTTTGCTCAAGTATAACATTTTTATAAGTATACTATTATAATAAAGTGAAATATTTTTTTTCTTAACTTAATCATTTAAATAAAGCAATGAGCTTATAAATTTGTCTTTTTTAAAACCAAAAATGTGATCATGGAAAAATTCTGATCAGTTTTTATTCTATTTATTACAATAATTTAATTTATATCTCTTTAACACAAATGTGAAAACTTTCAAAATAATTATCAAGCACAGATTTATAAGATAATTATATGATTCCGTGTTGTGTAATTCAAATAAATTGAACATTTATCAAAATACGAAGCTCGTAATGCTTTCTGAGGTACACAATACCTCAAAAAGCATTACGAGCTTCTTTAGAAGTTTCTTATCTAAAAGGAAAAACAATGAAACCCCATACAATTAGAGAATCCCTTATCCTTCCTGCAGCAACTAAGATGACATCAGTTATGCATGGCGATAAATATGGAAAAGAACTAAATACAATATAATTATCAAGAGATATTGTGTCTCGGCTGATTTTCGAAATGTCAGGAAATATCGAGTCAGAAGTCATAAAACGCATACACAATTCATCTGTATTTGCTTTACGACTGGACGAGACTACCGATATGACTAAAATGTCACAACTAATTATTTATGTTAGGTTTATTTTTAATGAAGATATAACAGTAACGTTCTTATGTTGCAAAAGTTTCTAAGGAAAAACAACTGGAGAAAAATATTCGAAGTAATAAATGATATTTTAAAACAAAGTCCCTTACCTGTGCAAACTGTGTTGCGGTTTGTACTGATGGTGGTGCAGCATTAACAGGTTTGAATAAAGGGTCAGAGGCTTTATTCAGAAGGTGGCGCCTCATATGGTATTTAATCACTGTATGATTCATCGGCAAGCTCTTGTTGGCAAAGATATGGATGAAGAGTTGCACAACATGTTACTGTTGGTATAATTAATTACATTAAATGCAACAGCCGTCTCTTTTTCATTCTTTGCAATGAGATGGGCTCAACGTCTGAGAGATTACTGTTGCACACCGAAGTCAGATGGCTTTCACATGGGAAAATACTGTTATTTGATATTTGATTTGAGAAGCGTACATGTTTTTATTCGAAAAGAAACATAGATTAGCAAGTTATTATTTCAATGAAGTTTGGTTAGGGAAGTTGAGCTATTTAGTTGATATTTTCGAAAAACTTATAACGACTTAAATTTGATCTTGCAAGTTGAGGATTCAACTATCATAACTTCAGCCAGTAAAATTCAAGCTTTTAAGAAAAAGCTTAGTCTGGCAAACTGAACTGAATAAAAACAACACCGACATGTTCCCTTGCCTTAACGATTTTATCAAGGAAAAAAAATATATATTTACATTTAAAAACATCATTTCCAATCACATTGAAAAGTTAAAGGAAACTTTTTCGAGAATTTTCCTGAAAACGATCTTGGTTGGATTCGTGATCCATTTTACTTTGACATATGCAGTTCAACTCTTCAAATTAGTGAGAAAGACCAAATAATCGATCTAGTTAGTGATTATACTCTTCGAATTCAATTTAAGACTCACCATTGCCAAACATTTTGGCTATCCATTGAAAAACTATATCTTGATTTATGCCAGAATGCCATCAGAGTCTTAATACAATTTGCATCAACATATTTATGTGAAACTGGGTTTAGCAAACTAGTTTCAATACAAACTGAATACCGCTCGCGTTTAAGCCCTAAAGATGATATACGAATTGCAATTAGCAACATACATCCAGACATCGATGAGATAATTAGAAACTTGCAGATACATACATCTCATTAAAGAGCAATTTACTGCTTTTGTGTTAAACAAGAAAGTATTTTCTTAAAATTATAAATAAAATTAATATGAGTCCAATATGATGATGTTTTTATTCAATGAAGTGAAAGAAATGCGCGAAATATACATCTTATTTGTGTGAACATTTATCTCTAGGAATCGCCAAAAATTTTATCTCTGCAAAAGGGGTCGCAGTCGAAAAATATTTGCGCACCACTGTAGACGTACCCAGCTGGAAGTATCCGAGGAACTTGGAATTGTCCAGAGTGCTATTTCCAGGCTTTGGCACCGGCTCCAAAATGACCATAATGTGAGTAGACGTTACAGCACAGGTCGCCTCCGAGTTACAACGCCAAATGAGGACCAGTATTTGGCAGTTACTGTCAAAAGAAACAGACAGATTACAGCATCAGATCTGTCTCGTCAGCTCTCTTCAGCTACCGGTACGACAGTTTCAAGGCAGATCATGCACAGATGCTTAGGGCCTATTGGTCTATATGCTCGTAGGCCTGTCAGATGTGTTCCACTTACCGCAATTCACTGTCGCCTGTGGTTAGCTTGAAGTAGAGAGCATGCATTGTGAACATCACAACTGTGGTCTTGTTTGATGTTTTCCGACGAGTTCAGGTTTGCTTTCAGTCTGATTCTCACCGGACTTTCATATGGAGAGTGCCAGGTACCCGTTACCACCAAGCGAACACCATTGAACGACACTGTTACGGTGGTACAGGATTGCTCGTTTATGGAGGAATTATTCCGGATTCCAGAACTAACCTGCCTGTTCAAAATGTAACCATGACATGACACATTTATCGGGATGTCATTGTGGAACAATATGTACGTTTGTTTCGGGGCGCTATGGGTGCAGAATTTCGGTTTATGGATGACAACGGCTGTCCTCACCGTGTAAACATTGTAGACGAATGCCTTCAATTGGAGGTATGGACTGACCAGCACACTCACCGGACTTGAATCCAATAGAGAATGTGTAGGACATACATGACAGATGAATTGCAGCCCGCAAACCCCCACCCACATGTCAATGGGAACTTCGGAGAGCATTGATTGATGAGTGGTGTAATATTCCCCAAGATGAGATCCATAATTTGATGCTCAGTATGCCTAGGCGTTGTGCGGCCTGTATTGCATCGTTTGGGGAGCATACTGTGTATTTTAATCATCATATCAACCATGTTAAATTGGTTTTTGTAAATAGGTGATTTTTTTTTCATTTGCTCCAGACAGCAAAAATCGCAATTTTTATTAATGATGTCAAACATATAGCATCTTTTTTGCTCTTCACCTTTTGTTTAATAAATAGATTTTACATATAATTTTTTGCTTCTGTCTCATAACATTTGTTTTGCTTCTGTCTCTTTCTTTGCAGGAACTTTCATTATCCTTAATTTACGAATACGAGTTTATGCTAAATGTTTAAAAACCAATTTAAACATTTAGCATAAACTGCGCCACAAAATCAATATTCCAAGTATTTCACTTATTACAGAAAATGAAATTTTGTAGAATATCAGCATGATATATGTATCGCGTTGTCCGACATTTTATTTAAAAATTTGTGCCATTGTCAAATTCAAATAACTGCCCATAACTCGATAAATATTCTCTCTATATTATAACTAACGCATCTATAAAAAACATTTTAAAGCTTTTCCAGTTATTTACTTTATTATAAAATAAAACTTGGGAAAAGTTTTGATGATTCGTGTATAATACTAATGTATTGGTATTTATATATGACGTATAAACAACTCACCCAAGATATCGTATCAAAATACATCCATGATACATGATATGCAGACTTTACTGATGCAAGGAAGAACAATTATCACAAAAATATATATTTATTATCGATCTAAATTCTAGAAAAAAAAAAGCATTTTTCCTCTGAATACTCACTTAAGCACAATAGTAGGAAGTTAGTGCGAATATGAAAATCAAACATTCATTTAAAACTGAATAAATATCTAACTTACCCAAAATTAATGAATGCAATGATATAAAATGTGCACCTTTAAATTTTTATTTTATTATAAAAAATAAAAACTTTTTTTAACATTCTATGAAATGCTCGCCAAGTACTAATGCATTCGTAGGTAGGTGTGACATACAATGAAAAATGTAACACCAAGAAGGAATGACCAGAAAATAATGCAAATTTCAGAGTAGATGCACCTTACCGAGTTAAGCAAATGATGTGAAATGCGCATCTCTCCAGCGCACGTAGGGTAAGACATAAGGAGAACTGGAAGGGTGGGCGATATTCGCACCGATATTGCTGCTTGGAAAATGATCGTTGAAAATTTGTTCTTGTCGCAAAGGACGCCTGTAATCGCAGAGAGTGTCGGTCCATTGTCGACGGAGTCAGTTCCAGCAGACAGATGAGTTTAAGAGGGGCATGGTGATCATACTGAGAAGGGCAAGTTGGTCCTTACAGCAAATCGCAGCTGACAGATACCTGAACGTGTCGACAGTGGACCGGCCGAGGCGAAGATGGTTGAAACAAGGAAATGGAAATTTTGCGGTGTGACGGTGCAGCCAGAGTGACGTCAGCACGTATGGATCGACGCGTCCAACATGAAGTGGTGGCAGCCAATCAACTAAAATTCTTTAGTATGTGCAAGACATTCTGCATGTTCTCATATCGAGCGAAACCATTTGCTTTCCAATTGTTGCTAGTGGCTCCGCAGCATAGACACCATCTAAAACGATACCTGATTAGAGCGATGTGGACGACAGAGTGACACAAGATCGTTTTCTCAGTGATAGCCACCGCGTAAGAGTATGGCGTCGACATGGAGACAAGTTCAATTTTGGGACACCCCACCGCAAGACAACGCGCCATCATGGTTTTGTGATGCCATTGTGTTGGATTCCAAATTGCTTTGAGTTCGTATTCACAGAACTATAACAGCCTAATATTACGTGGATGATAAAGTGCGGAAAGTGATTTACTTCAATACTGATAAACCCAAAATATAAGTTTTCTTGGGAATTTCTTGGATTTTATTTCAGAACCATGCTCGTCTGTATACTTGTTGAGAGGGGGGGGGGATTCACTATCGTTTAAAAATGTATAAACGATTCTACGTAAATTCGGCCGTATAAATACAATGAATATATACGTATGAAATCAATACGATGAATTACAATTACACGGTAATATACCATGCACAATCATGATAGAAAGATCAACTAGAATGAGACTGGCTGAAATTGAAATCATCAAACTTCTCTTCTTCCTATGAGAAAACATTTGCTCACATCCTCGAGAGGGCATCTTGTAGACATATCAGAATGTTCAAAACAAATCCTAACTTCTCACAAAACCGTGAGAATGTGCGACAGAGTAGTGGCTAAAGTAATAAAGTCACCAGATTCACGTTTTGCAATGATACTTAGTCTAATGTCAATAAATTTCCGTATTCTTGGTAATTTGTACGGTTTAAAATTAAGGTCGCAATGTAAGTTTAGCGCAAAATAATCAAAATACATTATCATTGTATTTAGGGGTCGCGATGAAAATTATGATTGAAAATTAGGTAATACTGAAAGGTTGAGAAACACTGCATTAAATTATCATATTTAAAAAAATATGTATAATTTTTTCAAAAGAGAGAAATTTTACTAGAATATACTTATGTAACAAAAGCACTCTATCTGGTAAACATTACAAAAATGCATAACTGTATCAAAACTTTCAATTAACAAAGTAAACTTCTTTTTGTCAGGCTGGGAAATTTGTTTACACAGAACATGTTGACTAGATGTATGACTCTTATATAAATTATTTTGTAGAAAATTCTGTGCATATAGCGTTCCTGTATAAAAATGTTTCTGTCTTGAAGCGTGCCTTGTTAATTATGACTTAAGTATTACTTAAAATTATTTGTAAACGCAAGTCAGTTGAAATGTTAACTGATGCGAAGTCAATGTCCGTTGACACATGTGAACTCGTATTGAATGAAAGTTGATTCTATTAATGTAAAAATTGATTGATGTTAGAAAAGCTGACTACATTACCAAACTTTTACTAACAAAACACATTTGAAAAGATGCACAATTGTTGAATGCATTACAACTGTGTGTGTGCATCTGAACACAACATACATGTTTGTTAATCACATTTGTAGTACAAAGTCCAAAAATGAATCATCATAGAGATTTTGTTTGTAAGAGTGAATTAAAATAAAACCAAAAATCGTAGGAAAATCTTTTGCAAGAAGGTATTCAGTCTTTTATCAACAAGAAAAAAATATGCGGTGGAAAAAAAAAAAAAACTTTTGAGAAAGATAAAGCAAACTTGACACACAATATAATTTAAAAGCGCAAAAATACCATCTTAACTCTGATTTTGAATTCAAATTCTCCTGTGCTGAGTAGGAAACTTAATGACTTAAATGGAATTTCATTATATTTTTTTATAATTAATTTATTCCCCTGCAATTTAAATATCTTCCCACTTCTGTTTCTACAGGATAACTCCCCAATTTTCTTCCGTTTCTCAAACGGCGTGTGCATCAAACAGTAGTTTTAAATTTTTACTTGTTATGAAGTTATATTCATTTACAGTTGTTTAACTTTAAGCACCTTTCTGAGAACATTTCTGTTTAATATGAAATTTTTACTGAATATGTTTAAGTATTTAAAATAATTTTCCAAATTTATTTGGTTCAGAAACTCTTACTTTTGAAATATTAGTTTCAGATTTTGAATTAATAAATAAAAAAAACTCTTCACTTTTCTTTAAAGCTATTTTGGTTAATTCTAGGATTTGCGGTATTTCCATTTTAAAATTCAATAACTTGTTCTGATAAATAATATCAAACAGTGTCTGATTTTAGAAGTTAACAGGCACCAGAACTAACGAAATATATATACATCACATTTTTAAAATTTTGTAAAGAATATTTTTTAAGAAAAATTACTATTTATTAGATAAATTAATGCTAATTATACAAGCACTGGACTATAAAATTTCATTTTTACATTAATCAATTATTGTTTTATATCAAAAATGAAGGTTTAAAGTTTGAACGTAAAAAGATAATTTTTTGAACCACAATATTATTCTTTGTTTGGAAAATAATTTTGGAAATTCATAATCATTAAAAATGTGCTTCCTATTTTTGTTTCAAATTTTTTTTTTTCGAAATGCACATTAAGATGAAGAAAATTATGCATCTCAAGGTGAATTTGAGTAATTATGCATTAGGTAGAATACAAGGAACACAATTTTTGCAAAATCAACTATAAAATAATTAACACTTATATGCTAATAATAAAAAAGAATGGATATTAACCGCATATAATATAAATAGGCAGAAATTAAATCTCACATTTGTAAGTAAAGTTGTTCAGAGTGTAACGCTTATTTGGCTATGGTACCAAATTAAACATTGAAGAGCAATATGATCCAATGCATAACCCATATTGCATGTAACAATGCTGCATTCGTAAAAGCCAGTTTAAAAAATTTACGTTCATCAAGATTTAGACTCAAATGATATTAAATATTCTAAACTCTTCTTCCATCACATTTACTTTTCAGTACAGTGTTAAATCAAAATCAGAACTGAAATAGATGTATAATTTAGTCATGATATGCTATTATATATGTCATTAGATTGAACTTATCTAAATTATGTAAATCAAAAATGATGTGACAGATATTTTTGCATAGGCATTAAAAAATGCAATGTATAAATCAGAAATGGATAGTCGTCTTAGAATGCTGATAAAGAAATTGAGAGTTAGTAGTTTCCAAAAAATATATGCCAGAAAACTGATTTCAGAAAGAATCCCATTTCAGCTCCATTGGCTTCTGAATTTATTTACAAGAATATTTAAAATTTTGGCATTTTCATGCCCATATCTCTCTCTCTCTAGTAGTACTTCTTTAATTCTCAATATGTGATAATTTTGGATCTGCAAGAACTTTAGGTATTCAAGATTCAGCATTATATTGTTTCAAGGGTTACATATATTTTTTTCTATAGTTTATTTCAATGCATCATAGCTAATTATTTAATATGAAATAATAAAATAAATAAGCACATTAATACAAGAAGAAATTCATAAAAAATTTATAAATAGCTCCTAGTTTGTTTGACAAATAAAATAAGCCACCAGATTTTGAATGCAAAACAAATTCTTGTTTTAATGCAGACAAAAGTAAAATCATAGTTCATTTTAAATATTAATCTGTACAAATTTAATGAAGAGCCATTATAACATGACATCTTTTTAAATCCTATTTAATTTATATCAGTCAACATTTAGAGTTTTTAACTCTTCTTCTAAATCATCCAAATCTTCGTCAAATAAATTCTCATCAATAGGGACAGCATCAACAGCAACTTCTTCAGATTCTTTACCACCTGTTGCAGTTGGATCACCTAAAATTAGAAGAAAGAAAATTAATAAATAAGGATTTTAATTTTGTAAGCATTGAGATCGAATTATTTTATCAATTCTTAAAAAGCAATATAATTTTTCATATGTTTTTTTATATATATCATAAAAAAATTCAATATAATTTTTCATTTTCATAAAGTTTTAGTGTATATAATATAATCAAAATTGTATAACACTTTGATTATATAACATACACTAAAACTTTTTAGCTCAAAATGAGATTTCATCAACAAGACAATAATTTGAAAATTATTCCAGCTTACTGCTATTGATATAACACTTTTTTTATTTATTTATAGGTGATGAAAATACACTTGTATTACTTTGACAATTTTTGCATTATAATTTTAATAAAAAATATGTGAATATTACCAATTATATTATAAAGATAAAATGATGCTAGAAAAAAGATTTCAATAAAAGTTTTCTTTAAAAGAAATAAACACAACACATTGTATATTTTATATCAGATAGCCATTCATTTATAATAATTTTTTTTATCAGCTTTAACATTTTATATAAATATATCCTTTTTAGAAAATTTAATTTCATAGAATATTATCAAGTCACTATTTTTTTCAAGAATGATCTAACGAAATATTGTTTTTAATAATTGAGTCAACCATAGCAATAGAAAATCTCTCTCTCTCTCTGTACGTAAATTTCATACATACATTATTCCAAATCTACTTATCAATATTTCATAATTTTCTTAATATTTTAATTTTATAAATGCAAAGAAAAATGTTACCATTATATTTAAACCATTCACATACAATTCTTTTTAAAATTAAACAGCTCATTAATACTTGTTTCATTTTTTTAGAATTAAAAGTAAATCTTTTTTAATTTTTAAACATTCTCTAAACTAAATAGGTTGCATTTTCAAACTACCAATAAATAAATGTAATGATGGGCATCTTTTAATTCCGTATTTATAATATTCTGAATGATTAAACAAAAGCATCGAAATTTTGTTGAAATAAAATACTTTGATTATAATTCCTTTAAATAAATATATCAAATTGATAAGTAATGAAAGTGCCGGAATTTTAAAATAACATAGTTACAGCAATAAACTTTAAAACATAAAATTTGCTAACCATGGTATAAATAATGAATTTTGAAATTAGGTTCAGCAATCAACTACCACCAAGAATCATTCACTCTCTTTAAGATTAAACATAATGGATAATTCAAAATGGCTATAACTATTTATTGAAAAATAATTTAGAAAGATTAACACATAATGTAGACAGAACTTCAAAATTTTGAGTACATATATATATCATAGATATTCAATGAGAATTCCTTTGTTTGCACAAGATAACATCTAGGCGGTAGTCATTTTCCGACCATAAATTCAGAAGTATGTTTGCTGCTATTGTTGCAAGCACTTTATAAATGCATACTTTGAGTTTGTCAAAGTAGGAAGGGTTTATATGTTAAGAAATTTAGGATATAGTTTTGTTTTTGGACAAATATAATTTTTAAATGCTTTGGCCAAAAAATGTTACAGAAGCTCTCACTTATGATGCTGCTGACACTCAGCAAATTAATATCTTTCATAAATGTTTATCATGAGAAAGGAAAAAAAAAAGCATGCAAATTTACAAATATGCAGTAAAAAATAATCAAGCAAGAGAAAAAAAATTTCCTAAATCCATTAGAAATATTTACCAGCAACGTTGAGAATCAAATGCTGTTAATTATTTTTCTTTTTTAAATCTTTCAAAATAATAATTGAAATTGTAGGATCAGCATTTAAATAAAGTGAAAAAAATCGTTTCTCCTGATTTTCATGTGACCCATAGTCATGGGACAAAACTGATACCCAATTCAAATAACGGGAACTGTATGTTACATAAATATTTAAAAAAATTTGCTATAATAATAAACAAAAGAATTAAATTAATCAATTAGAAATTTTTTTAATTATAAGAATATTAAATTTTTCTTTTAAATATTAGTTTCCCATTCATATTTCACTTGTTTTATACCGAATGGCTACTTTTACACACGAGGATAAACTAGATTTGAGTTTTCATTTATTGGTCCATAATCACTTGTTAGACTTGGATCTACAGCTTACAAGTGATTTCATTTAATTTCACATGTTTTCATTGAATATTTTTGACACAATAACTGTCAAAAACTAAGAATTTTTATATCTTTCCAAAGCTTTTAAATACAACATTCAAAATAATTGACAGACATAACTATGGTTGAAAAGAAGCTTACAGGTGAAGAAATTACAAGTCATTTTTGTGCATTAACTTATAACAATTTTTCAATCCTTTTTTAAGCTTAAAACTATCATAATTATTGAAGTATTTTGATTTTAGTACATAAAGCTTTTTATATCAAATATTAAAAATAAACAATTATAATAAAAATAATATTATGGTATTCATCAATAGAAATGTTTTTCATAACAGTGAATCTTGTTCAAAGAGCATTAAAAACAAAAGTAAACAATACCATATTATGGTTATGACTTAAACATAATACTAAAAATAGTAACAATATGTTCACAAGTTATATTGCTGTGAGACAAAGTCAGAATCTTTGATTTTCTTCATTATGAGCTAATTCTTCAGTTAAAGAACACTATTTAAAACAATGCAAATTTCAAAAGAATGACTGAAAATTTTAAACAATTTTTTTAGCAGTTATCACTATAAATGAATGTTGTATATATAAGTGGAAATATAAAACTTAAAAAGTGTATAGATTTAGATTTGTATTTTTAATTGATAATATCTTAAAGTATGGCTCAAAATATAATTCTTTAATTATTACAAGTAATAAAGCAAAATGAAACTGAAGGATAATATTAATGTTATCATGCAATTTGATTTTGTTTTAGCTATTGGAAAAATGATTTATCTGTATATGGATATAAATGCAAAACAGTTTTACAAGGTTCATTGAAAATATTATATATTGATGAAAATTTGTTATTGATGAAGACATAGTTAATAATTTTAGCACTCAAATATTAACATAAAATTGCTACCTTGGTTATTTTGCCAATGCCTTTGGGATGCAACTGTTCCACCTGTTACATTTTCTGGCATATTATTTAAAAATTCTGAAGATATTTCTATACAAGGTTCATCGGTGTCCTAAAATAAAAATATATAAAATAATTACTTTTTTTTTTTTTTTTGCAAACAAATTAGCTTTTACATCATTTAGTGTTTTAAAGAGAATTGGAGTATAATAAAGTTTACAACATTTCTTTTTCTCTAAATGACATAATATATTACAACATTTGTGTGTGTGTGTTATATTAACAATTTGTATGATGGCCAACTTGTCTAGTGGTCAGCGTGCTTGACTGAGGGTAGGGAGATGTGGGTTCGAATCCCAGTTCAGACATGGATGTACTTTCTCTCTCTATCTATCCTGTCTTTGTCCTTTCCTTGTGTGAATGGCTGCCTACCCTATAAACGGGTCCCTATGGCATGTGTGAGTACTGAAGAAGTCGGACAGCACACCAAATACGGTTTAGTTGGAAAAGTGGAGCAGCGCACCCCAATTTGCCAGACTAGCTGGCACCCGAAAACAACAATATGTATATCAAATATTGATGCAATAACAAGCAAATTCATAATAAATAAAGAATTCCACCACTAGAAATAATTGTCTTTTTCAATGATAAAACAAATTATTGATAAAAAAAAAAAAAAAAAAAAAAAAAAAAAAAACAATATGCTTACATACATTCCTTGTTATTATAGCAATTAAAATTTAAATTTAAAACTAGAATTATTAAAATTAAATCTTAAATTATGTTTCAATCCTTCAAAACTTTTTTAAAATACTTATATATTGTACTGATATAATAGCATCATTATTGGGTATAAATCAATCTTGATAGAATATTTTTCCTGCTAAGGTCTATAACCAAACTTTTAAAATGATTTGAAAGAAAAAACATACAGATTTAAGAAATTTGAAAATTTTATTAAATCCAACATTATGAAATCCTTAAAATCTTGATAACTTATGGTACATCGTGTAATAAAATATCAAACATTTCATTCGTTTAACAACTAGTATGTTATCAATAATATAGCCTCAACAGCCCTTTTTATGGATCTTGACCTTCTTCAGATTAAACAATCTCAGCCAAATTCATACTGTATTCATTCTCAATAGATGTTTAAACACACTTTATTCTTCTTAATTCTATGAACTTCATCATTATAGATTTTATATAGTCATCCGATGTATCATTCCTAAAACAGCTTCAAAAATCACGTATGTTGTGCTTGTAAGCATATTTGTGAAAATGACATGGTATAATCACTCTTTTTAGTTAATAGTATAATAGACAAATTAAAAATAATTAATTTATAACACAAAGAATTACTCATGTGCAAGTAATATTTCACATCTTTAAAGTTAACTAATGATTGGTATAATATGGCTATTAATTTTAAATAAATGTTCAGTTTCTTTACAATTTAATGGTTTATTGAACTAGATTTTTCAAAAAAAATTATTAGTATAATTTAGTACACCTTAAATTTCAAAAAATAAACATTATATCGTTTTCATAAAACTTATCAAATTAAAACAGTATTTTACCTCTTCTATTCTTGTAACATCAAAAGTAGCTTCACCATCTTCCATCTGATCAGCTGTTGCCATTTCTGGGTTGAATGTGAACATATCACGACCACTCAACTACAAATGTGTTATATAAAACATTTTTAATAACAACTTTTTCTGAAATCAAACTTCTAACAAGTTTAATATTTTATTCTTATAATCTTAATATCAAACACTCTGAGCCAAAAATAGACATAAAGATGCAAGTAATGTAAGAGAAACAAGTGATATCATCTTAGATTTAGAACAGAAATTATTATTTTATAACTGATTAGTTTACATAGTTAGTCTCATAAAAATTCCAATTAATTCAGAAACAGATATATTTTAAAAACACAGACTACACTAATTTAACATCACATGTTTATAAAAATATAAATTCAAATTAATTAATTACATTACAAACAAAATAGAAAGTTTTTCAATTTTTTGCACAAATCCAGGATATATTTCATACAAAAAATGGTGTTTTTTTAAAATTATTTACTAAAAATATTGTCAACTATTTTCATAATTTTAAACATTTATTATATTGAAATGTCCAATTTGGTTCATTTGATAAAACAAAATTTCTTGATTTCAATCCTCATTTATTGATGATATAAAAACCAGTAAGAGATATCACTGAAGCTCTTATGATATTCACTTTTTATGTTTTTCCCTTGTTTGCGACATTTCTAATAATGTATTTATTATAAAAGCAACTTATGTTTTATATGTTATGGAATTTACTTTTATACCTTAACAATATAGAAAATTATTTTCATATTAACAATATAAAATTCATGATTTTCTTCAAGACAGGGGAATCGGCTTTCATTAAATTTAGAAAATAAAATTGCAAATCTGTAAACTAAACAAAGATACTTCTATAAGTATTTATTTGGATATAATTTTTAAGTAAATCTCAAGAGTGCTTCTGATGGTTGGGAACTGGAGAGCCCTTGAATTGACAGAATTCATTCAATTTTATGAAATCAATTTGCTTCAATAAACATCAGAATAATAGCAGGCCTCAAGTATATTCACATTAATGATAAATACATGACAAACAAACCACAACATAAAATGTTTTTCAGTTTAAAAAATATAAAAATATAATAATAGCAAAGATATTCTTAGATTTAGAGTCAAAAAGAATAAATTATGAAACCTAACCCCAACATGACGACCAGCTTTATATTCAGCTCTCTTACGATCTTGTTCTTTTCTATTTTTATCTTGCTTTTCTTTTAACTAGAAAGTATGATATAAAAATTTCAATTAAATCTAATAGTTATAACATTATAATCATAAATGTTTCATAAAGGAAAAAGCATTGAATCTGACCTTTTTCTTTTTCCAAAGTTGAAATGTTTCATAAGTGATACGAGTCAAATTTGATCCCAATTTAGCCCGCTAGAAAAAAATTATTCTAAAATGTAAACATAATTTCTCAAATTAACACAAATGTATAATAAATATAATGTATAATAAACAAAATAACCATAAATTTCATTTATTTTTGTGATCAGAAAGCAAAATTTTAAAAAGTTAATTAAAATTTTCCAGAAAGAATAAAAGTTCAACTACATTAAACAGTTTAGAAGATGATTTAATAACTTATGCCTAAATAATTTATGATGACAACTAAAATCAGACTAATTTATGAAATTATAAAATTTATAATTTTTTTTTATAATATATAAACTTAAATTGGACAGAAGTGCTATATATTTTTAAACATAAAATTGTCATTTATTGTTTTAAAGGAAATAATTCCTGCTTGATATAGAGAATTTACGTTTTATGCCCATTAAACATATTTATGTAATTTGCACCTAGCTAAAATGTAGTCAGTATAACTATACAAATATAAAACATTACAAATTTATTAATTTATAATTCATGAATAATTTATTGATGAATTAATATAGCGCTTTTAATTAAAATTATAAATTTAAATTACACAAGCCTATTAATGCTCATCTTTCCTTATTAACCCCTTAACAGTCACAATTTTCAAGAAAACTATCATAAAAGTGCCTATTATTTTTTATTCAAGATAGTTTGACCTATGCTGACATTTAGTATAAAACTAACTTTTTCCAATAATATTAAAAATACTGTAGTATAGTACTGTCATCTGGTATGTAAAATGATAAATAACATTTTTCTGGCCATAGATTGTTTTAATCCTTTTTGTGCATTACATTCGAACACTCTAGCCTGAAAATATTACAGGCGCAAGAAATATGGGCAGTAGAAAATTGGTAGTTATTAACTAATGATATTACACAATTATTTTATAAAAATTGCCTGAAAAAATTGAAACAGATTAACAGAACAGTATATTTTAAAGACTGAAAATTTTATTAATTACTTCAAGAAAAGATTTTGAAATCATGGTTGGCATGAACAATTAATCTATATTTTAAAATTCCAGTCAAATATTTTATACAAACAAAGCAAAATACATAAAAAAAATCAGAAAAAAAACCTGTGTTTCTACTAAATCCTCAATAGATATTTGCTCAGTTTTATCTTCTTTCTTCTTATCTTTTTTTAGAACAAACCCAGGAGGCAATGCATGTCGATAGTGGCATTTCTGAGCACCATTTGGACATTCCCAAAACCATCCATACTTATTATTTTCTAGAGCATCTAAGAAATATTTGCAAATCTGAAAAATTATAATATACAATAAAATTACTAAATACAGTTTTATTCTAATCTATATACCTCTCATAAACAACGACAGTAATCTTAAATGTAAAAATACAATATATATTTAGCTTAGTGTTTTTACACTATATATAGAGTTTAAATTTTTATTTCATAAAAAATTACATACATACACAAATACATTTTTACAATAATATACAAATATTTACAAAATTACTTGAAATATAAAATATAAACTCAATCATAATTAAAATAAATGTTTATAACTGGAAAAAATGAAACATAATTATCAGAATATTTTTTAAATTTGTATTCTAAATTAGTTTAATAAAAAAAACATAGATAACTGAGGACAAAAAATATTTTGTAAGTCTTTACAATAATGGATTAGAATTGTCATTAAAAAAATTTATTTCGACTAATTTTATTGAAGTACATTTATTTTTTTACTTTTTTTTATTAAAATTGTAAAATTAAGAGTTTAAATATTTCACATACATCTTGAATATATAGCATTCTTAAATATTTTTTAGCTTAAAGAAAGCAAAACAAAATAACAAATTTTATTGAAAATATTTCAAATGAAGATAAGTAATTCCTACTTGCATACAAAGCTATTTTTCTCTAACAAAGATTTTGCAAAAAAATAAATAAAATAAAAACAGTATTTTTATGTCTCGAAGAGCTTTATGTTCAGGATAGAGACTAAAAAGTTTCACAGTAAACACATGACTGAGTACACCTTACTCATCACATGAACTTTACATGCAAAATCTTAACTGTCATTTCAAATGAATTATACACATAATTTAAAAATCCAATAATTCAATCTGAATAAATAATACATTGACTTTTTTATATACATCTTTTTTAAATAACTTCAACTATATAGAAAACGTTATTCAGAATTTTTTTGCAATCAGTTAAAGTATATGAAAATTTTATGTAGACAATTTTTATTATGAATTAATATACTTTATAGAATTGTTTTATTTGTAAGTAATTAGATCAAAAGTATTTAGATCAGGACCAACAATTTGAAAATTCTGAACCACTAAAAAACAACGAAACTTACAGTGGATTCAAAATCACAAGCTTCTAAAACACACAAAGGCTACAGCAATAACTATTTAGCTGACAGCTAATCCTGAGTGTTTGTGTAGTAACTAAGAACTATTTCATACAATGTAAATGCAATTTTTATATTTTAAAATAAGATATTACAATTTATTCTTTACCATTATAAATATTATATCTAAACATCATTAATATTTGATTAATAAAACATTTAAATAATAACATTTCAATTATTTTAGAATGGTAAATGGAATTATATATTTGAAACTTTCAAATTACACATTCTGAAAGATCTCATATTTCTTTAAGAATCAACACATAAATTTTCACATCAATAAAAAGTAAACAATTCAATATTATGGATTCAAATTTAACAGTTACATCAATCAATTTCCTGGGTAAAAAAAAATGAATAACTTTACATAAAATTTTATTACTTACTTAAAAATCAGATCTGTATTAATTTTCAATTGGTAAAATAATAACATAAAAGATAAATAAAAAATACAAAACCACAATTTATCTTTGTTAAATTTGACTATAATTTGTAAAATCATTATTATTTTTAAACTATCTGAAATATTGAAGTTATAAATCAAGTAACCTACAATGTCTGTTTGGGGCATTTTACGATTAATCTCCCCATGCTTCTTTTCAACTACTTCTTTTAATTTTGCTTCATCCCAATTTTCCATAGAATCTAAAACATACAGAAAGAAATTTTAAAACAATAATTCAAAGCAAATGATTATTGTTGTTCACAGAAATTGTACAGAAAGACAGATATAGTCTTTCTGTACATTTGTAATGAACAGAAAAATGTACAGAAAAACGCATAACACAGAGTTACATACTTGCCAACTGTGGAGAGAAAAAATCAATTGATTCTACTGATTGTGAGAGAAAAAAATCAGAAGACACTACTTAGGGACATTTTGCTTGAAACAGAATGTTTAAAATGGTAGTACCGCAAAAAGACAATTTTATTCTTAAGATTACACATTCTGAGAAAGATTTATACTAAATATATTTTGTGTTAACCTTAACATTTTAATAAAATATTCATCAACCTCATAAAGGAACTATGAAAAAAAAACATTAAACTACATGTAAAAAATAAACACCAATCCCAATATTTATTTTATATAGAATAATTTTTATTACACCAGTGCAATTTATCAATATTAAACTTATAAAATTACATAAAAACATAAATTACATTACTAAAGAAATTAAACTCTGAGGCAAATATTTCTAAGAATATAAAAATTAGCAAATACTCTTTGTTCATAAGAAACATAATACATTTCAAATTCAAATAATTCATGGCAGTTTATGTTTTTATACACATTGCTGATTTAGCATTTTTATAGAAATGAATTGGTGAACGACTGATCAAAACAATTTTTCTCATTTTGATAATATTTAACTATAATTAATCTTTCTAAATTTTCAGCAGAAAGTGTATACATCTGAATTTATTCTTTATTTTTTTACATGACTGAACCACTGTGCACATTGTGAATTAAAATGTAAAATAGTTAAGATTGTAAACATAAATAAGGAGATATTGGAAAACATTTTTGAGAAACTCATCTACAAAAGCAGCAATACTATTTTTTGGCAAAATTTTGGTTGTTCTTAAGTTTTTCACTGAGTTTTCCAAAAACCATTAGATTTTCATACATTATTGGGAAATCGAGAGAAATAATGAAAAATCAGTTTCCCAACAAAATCAGAAGAGTTGGCAGCTATTGAGTTACAACAAAATTGGCCCAAGTTTCTGATCATCAAAAATAAATTTGAATTGTTTACCCAAATAAGAGTTTGTACATAATTACAAAGAAAACTTACCTAGTAACAAAAAAAGCAGGGTAAAAGAAATTATGATTTCTTATCACAATTGATTAAAAACTTTTGTGAATGTTAACTGATTTCTTCAGTCTGTAGAGGCCATTGAAATTTATAAGATTTTATGTACAAAATATTTTACACTATGCAATATATTCTTAAAATATCAATTTTTGGCTAAATCTTAGATATTAGTGCAGGCAATAAAATGTACCAAATTGGCTTGCCATGTTAGAATTTTTTCTCCTTTGTTAGAATGCAACTTTCATTTTATGATGTAACATAATATGGTACCTGAACGAAATTTGTTTTGCGAGTTAGTATCCCTTAAGGATAATTAGTAATTTATTTTTACTTGATTACAATTTAAACTTTTAAAGTAGATGATTTAACATTAATATTTTGAATTTTTTTTAATTTTATGATATAAATTAATTTTTATATTGTTTTAATTATTTTGCATTATTATTTGTAATTACTATTTTCCTCGTAATGTATTTATGGCCACATAATCATTATGAGAACATTTTGGTGGAATTTTTTGAGTCATAAAATCTGTACTGAGTAATGCTGATAATTCTGCAAGAAATAAGTCAAGCTATTATATGAATTTAATTAATATTGCAGTTTGTACATAATATTTTATATCATATATAAAGTATTGTTTATAAATATTTCATATATTTGTATTTAGATTTACTCAGATGGATAATATTGATTGAAGAAGCATTAATTTTCTAAGAATTTATGTTTACATTATAGATTTATTTAGCTTTATTGTCCAGTTTAAATCAGTTATAGATTGCACTATACAGGTGTTTATTTTTTAAAGTGGGTGCCACTGCCCAGTTAACTAAAATTTGAATTTTCATAAAATTGTATTTTATTTAAATTATAGACTTAATTTTATTGCCCAGTTCAATCCAACCTTAGACTGTGCTACACTTAAATTTTCTTTTTTTAAGTGGGCATCACTGCCCAGTTAATTTAAACTGAAATTTTCATAAAAATGATTTTTTTTTTCATGTTATAAATTTACTGCTATTGTCTGCATCAATCCGATTTTAGATTGCACTACACTGAAATATTAAAGGTGGGCACTACTGGCCAGTTAATTAAAATTAGAGCTTTTATGAATGCATTTTTTTATGTTATATACATTTAGTTTTATAGCTTGACTATCACCTGTAGTAGACTGTGTGATACTTAGTTTACATCTGTTTCTCATTATGTAATTTTGGTGAAATCATTTTCTAGTTATTAGAATTGTAATGCTTTTGTAGTTAAGTAATTATAATGTTGGTCCTCATTATAAGGTTTAAGTACATGTGGGTAGATGTCCTGTTTTCAATACCTACAATTAGGCTAACTGTTAAAAAGTAATAACTATAAGCAGGACTATTTTTATTAAGTGTTTAATGAAGCAAAAGAAACGCCAGCTATTGGTTTAAGTATCTAAATAGTGTTTCATTTTATTGATAGAACCTAAAAGATTAGAAACTAATGGTATATCAATAATTAAGATTTAAATAAAAATGACTAGCTTATTGATATCAAACATAGTAAAATAAATACATAATATAAATTAAGTTTGAAATGTGATCAAGGTATAATAAAAATATTTCAGTTAAATAATTAATTATCACTACTAATAAAAATAAATGAACTATAATATCAAGGAATTATACTTTAACCAAAGTTATCAGACATTGGAGTTGTACAAAACATGCTGCCAACATTTTAATTCTCCCAACACCTGCTGCTTTTAAGCACCTGGGATACACCCCCTTTGACAAAATAACATGCGTATATAATTCATAACAGTTAAATACAATTATTAGAATTGAATAAAGCAATGCCAGATTGACAAAATAATAAAATTGTAAGTGCAGTAGCAATACAAAAGTTAGATAGCAGTATGCCAGTAAGGCAGCAGGAAAATGAATTTAAAGAAAATAACAAATATTTTAAAAGAATGATATGATAAGAAAAATTATATAGAACAGTATTACACTAAGAACTTAAAAGCACTGGATACATAAATATAGCTTGTAGTGAGGTAACATAAAATGAAATTTAAAATAGTGTGCAGTTACAAAGATGAAGTTTGAACACAATTGATATTTGATAATCGGATACTCAATGTAGTGACATAATTTAGGTTTGCGAAATAACTCTGCTGCACTTGCCACGAAAATTGGAAATCAAGTCAAACTCACACACGAGTCTAGAAATTTACCTCATTTTTAGTTGAAAAACAAATTATGCTATTAACATTACTTTCTTAATTGGTATTAGGAGATATTTTCATTTCCCTCTTTATTAAAAATAACATACAGATTTAAATTACTTTTAATGAATATTAAAACTATAAGGAATATTTTGGCAATAATATTTCTGAAATGAGATAGTTGGACCATCTTTTCGCAGAGTTAAAAATTAAATTACCTTCATCTCTCATGTCCACATACACATTACGTTTTTCACTTTTCCTTTCCATACTAAGGTCATGAGAAAATTTACATTTATCTCCCTTTGTGCATTGACCTTGCTTGTAGAAGGCACACAGAACAGACTTTGGATCAGCACCTATTCAATAAAAGGAAACGTGACATGCAAATATAAATACTATCATAATACAAGGTACAGCAAGATAATTTCGAATTGCAACAAGACAAAAAGTATTAAAGATAATGAGGGGAAATTTTTTTTCAAAACATTTTCAAGAAATACCAAGACATATTTCAATAATTAAAACAAAACGAACATCTCTCACTTTTATGTAATTACAAATAAATTTCTGTATATGAATACAACATTTTTCTAGCTATCAATATACTATTGAAAAAATATTAAAATATATTGAATTTATTTTAGAAAATTAATAAATATTATGATAACTGTTTTAAATAACCAAAAATTTATTCATGATTAAATGTTCATTTTGAATTGGATGCATATCATTCTGATAATTGAATACCACACTTTTGTAGTTTATCAATGACAGGATGCAATTTCTGCATTAGCAACAGACAACATTATCTGTCTAACTATAGAAATATATATATATATATATATATATATATATAACAACACTTATATTATCAACTAATAGCACATGCTATTTTCTTAATTACATTATCAAAAATCTTTTGTGCTGCACACTGATTATCAAGCAAAGTTTTCTTTTTCAAGTTCATTAATCTTATGTAATAGGAGCATTGTTTAAATTTTTTTCACACACAATTGCAATGTTTTCTTAACCTTTTGTTTCTTAAACAGATGTGTCACATCTTTTGACTTTTCCATATGATGTATTAAGAAATCTTATGTAGAATATGCAACACATTTTTTTGATAAATGGAATGGAGAAAACATAATTGCCATACATTTGTATGACACCTTGACAAGTACGTAAGCACTTAACTGTGAATTCCGATAAAGAAGCGTTCTCCTTTGCAACAACAAAGTAGTTTGTCAAAAAACTCTCCAGTTTAAATCCAGTTGTGAATTTACATTCAATATAAACATGCATAAACATGTTTTAAAAAATCCAAAAAAAATAAAGGAAGAATAGGATATTTAGTATAACCTCTAACGTGTATGTTGGTGTGTGTGTATGCATATGTGTATGTATATATGAAAGCCTTCCAATATTTATGGATGATATTATCATCATTTACAAGCAAAGTCACATATTCACATATGTAAAGACGCCACTCTTCATGCAACTTATTTTATTCATCATTTAAGTTTTAATCACATGAGGAATATGTTGAATTAGTCAATAAATGAATTCTTGGACTCATTTGCTCATTTTTTTCATTAAAAGTAAGCATGTTTCAAAAGTTTTACAAAAAAAAATAATTTTTTTTAATATAAAACAAAGATATGCAAAAGTTTTAGGGTCTTTAAAATGTTACACAATTTGAAAATATCTATCAGAAAAAGAAGATTTTGATTCTTTATGAACTTTCACTACAAAATATTCCTTTGAAACATCATTTGCTTTTGGCTAATTTTGGGTCAATTTGTAAGATGCTCTCACAAATTGACCCCAAAATTAGCCAAAAGATCTCAACATAATAAAGTAAACTATATTTAACTAAAGTTTCTTTGAGCATTTCCAACTGTAAGAAATGATAATCTTTTCTTCTTGCTGGAGATAATATGAAAAATTCATTAATATCTACAGCAAATCCAACAACATAATCAATTTTACCAGCCCCCTTATAGAATGTTCCATGGATTATGCATAGCAAAAAGTACCCAAACTTTACTTACTCATCTCACAATTTGTTTGCTTTAAAATAGTTAGAGTAACTTGATAACTGGATTAATATATATTTTTCTAAATTAAAACCATTATCTTCAATAAAAATTTTACGTTATTGGCTTAAGCATGCTAAAAAATGAGATTTTTCTGGTTTGTCAGACTAAATAAGATGTAAACATCTAGTTGTTTCCTTATTTGCTTTGTTGTGGTTTTGTCAAAAAGTAAAATAAAATATGACAAGAGTGTATCAAAATGTGACACAAGTCCAAAATTAATCACATATCTGATATTTGACAGATAATTTGAAATTTTGTTACAACAGAATTTTAAAAGTGTCTCTGTAAACCCAAACGAAAATTTTTATGACATCAAATATTCCTAATTAATGGATGAAAATGAGACAGACAAAAATGTGCCAATTCTCAGGTACAGTAGTGGATTAAATGAAATTCCAGGACAATCTTAATTTATAAATAGTTTAGTCAAAGAAAAAAATATGAGTAACAATAGTATTCTAACTTTGCAATTGATAAAAAATAAAATTAAAAACTTTAAATTACAAAATAACTTTGCTATAAATTCTGAACTTTTAATTAAATTTTTTTTAAAGATAATCCAGTTATATATATTCATTAATATACATATCTTAAATATTATCAGTTAAAAAAACTCAGCAAAATCGACACTTTTTTATTAATAGAAATATTAATGAACAATGTTTAATTCATACAACTATAAATATTTTTACAGAGATAAAAAAATTTGTTTCTTTTTTATTTGTGCACCTTTTTGTTGAGTTAAAGTTAATTTTTCTGAAACATTTTTAATTTTATAATTGGTAACATTCAACATTATCAACTCTTATTTCTCGAAAATCATTCATTTTTACAGCACTTCTAGGTTTTTCTGATGAGCTATTGATCAACTGGAGAGCTGCTGCTTCCTCTTTTAAAAGGTTAATTTCTTCTGCAATGAGAGAGTTAAAATTTTCTTTATTTACTTTATTCATACTCTGTTTAGCATTTTCTCTTTTCCTTCCTTTTCTTCTTTTTTTCCTTTTCTTTATTTTGTTGCTCCAAATAAGAAGCATATCGAGAATAAGCATTTTTTTGTACTGTATGACTAATTTCTTAACTAAATTAATAATAGATTCATTCCTACTTTTAAAATTTTTACACAATGAGCGAATAGCAATGTCTGATAATTGGCACCTTTCTTGAGATATTGACAGTAAACCCATGTTAAGGGATAACATTTCCATGTGATAATATTAGATATGATTTAACTATTTTTGTAAGAAAATGATATTTAAAATTTCTAGAAACATCTTTTAATTGAGAAATTTAATTCCAGAAATAGCAAATAGTTTTCAATTGTTTGTTTAAGGTCTTCACAAACATATATTTCAATTTCTTTTCTTACTTTATTACAAAATACATCATCTTCTGTTACTTTTAGAATATGCGAACAAAAGCCTCTTTAAAATGTTTATCATCCTTTCTGGATGGATGTACTGTACATCAAGCAAAAAAGCATTTGAAATCGGCAATTTCTCCAGTAAGTAATTGCAGGATATCATGTAAGTACTTTGAACATTATACAGTAATCTTTTAATTTCAGCAATTAATTTGTTAGTTTCCGAAACAAAATCTAAATTTTTAAGGGGTAACCACAGTTTGGCTTCATTGCAATTTATATTACGAACAGTCCTTTCTTCTTTTTTACCAACATCAGACTTCCAAAATTTATGCTTCTTTCTAATAAATTTTGCTTATTAAACAAGCAATATATTAATGGAGTTTTTTTCTGAAAAAGTAAAAGATAAAAAGAAAATATACTGTAAAAATAAACAGAATGTTAATACATTAAATTCAAAGATTCTTTTAAAAAATTTGAAATAATTACATATTTTTCACCCTTTTCCATGTTTTTTTCAACAAAGTTAAAAATTCGGCAATAAAGTTAAAAAATATTTTTTTAAAGCTAGATACTGCTTAGTTATTCGTGCACATGAGGGTCTTAGAGTTAACCATTGTGACTTTATATGTATTTTGAAAAAATGGTTAGCAACAAAATCCACTAATAATGAAATCTGAACAATAATCTCTTCTTGCTGCTGACAAATTAAACCATTTATATAAAACTATTTAAGTCACAACTGAAATTTGATATGCCTTAATTTATGGCATTATTGATTATGTGTAAACTGCATGTACCTATATCAATGAAGTTCAAAATTCCTAAGGAATTCAAAAGAGCATTTAACTTTTTATGAAATGACAAACTGACATTTGGTCCATCTATGGAACACTGGAGCAATTTTTCAATATTTAAACAATTTCTTGAAATAAAATTTAAAATTATTTCTAAAACTATTACTAGACTGTGCATGTCCAAGAAAAAAGCAATCACAAAAATTATTAACTACCTTGCATTCTTTTTCTGACCAATAAGATATATAAACATCTATTTGTTTTTTTATTTGCCTGGAAGTCATTTCATCAAAAAATAAAATGAAGTAAGATCCAGATGAAATTATATCATTATAAATTTGATTTATAAAGCAAGGAATAGGTCTGAATATTGCCCCATATCATACTTTAACTTCATTTTAACAAATTTGGTGATTTCAGAATTGCCAAATGCAATGGGAAAAATATTTCCAAATTCATTTATTGAAGAAAATGGGTAGTTACATTTTATAGCTGTAAGAAAAATTATTGCTTTGGATTTTAAGACTTTATATTGTGTACTTAATGGTATCCAATGCTTGCAGGAAGATGATACAAGCAGCAATTTTGTCGTTCTTATTTTTGCATTCATTTTAGAAACAAAAACAGTCTGATTTCACTTTTATTTTATTCATTTTTTATGTTTAAGTGACCTAGTATGAATCAAAACTTGAGAAAATCCCATGTTTACAACACTAAATTGCTTACAACACATATAGCAGAAAAGCGGAAGATTTATCATTTTCACATGCTTGACACCAGTTTTTAATAAAATCACTATTTTTGCCCTTACGGTCAGAAAAAAACAACTGCCAGAAAATTTCGCAATTCAAGACATGTTGGGAATATATGAATCCTTGAAAATCTGCACACAAAATAACATAATGGATAACCACTCTCAAATCCTTTAGAAAAATAATCCGTTTTCTGAACATAGTAAAAAACATGGCAAGAGCTCAAATTCTTAACTGATGTGTAAGAAGCAGACACATCTATGTTGTCGTCAAAAACAGTTCATTCGTCACTGAATTACTTCTCCCACAATGCCACTAGAAAAACCATTCTTTATTTGCCTATGAGTTTTAAAAGGATACTCCTATTTTATCAAATTGAAAATAAAAATTTTCAAGTTAAAACAGAAAATAAGTGAGGAATTTCAGGATTATGACTTAAAATTAAGAACTTTTCTGGAAAATCAGGACAACTACAAAGCCTGAATTCGATTTCCAGTTTAAAGGAGAACTAAAAAAGGGGGAAATTTTTTTCCCCTCTTTATTACATAAAAAGCAGTAGAAAGGGAAAACGTTTTACACTGAAAAGAAAATTTACTATTAAAAACATAATAAACTTATTTAAACTTATAAAGAATTTAATAAAAAAAATTCATGAACTTTAGGATTTATTTTGAAAAATAAAGATATTTCAGGACATTTTTTAGAAAATCAGGAACTTCAAAACAACTTCAACCCCGGTAATGAGGTCGGTGTGGTCTCGTTTCAAAGAGGAGATCATAAAGTTGTGTAACATTGTGGTCCAATTGCCATCATGCACTGAAGTAATGAACCATGTCCATTTGTCATAGCCGCCTATTTTTCCAAGTTCCTCATTTCAATGCGAAACGATTTAGAGTAGCCAGTGCATTTTTTGCATTTGGTCCTATGTAATTTTTTATAGGGATATTTAAGGTCATATGCTTATACTGACCAACCACAAACTTTGGAAGACCTGAAAAGAAATATTCAAAGAGAAACAGCAAACATACCTGCATATGTGCTGGAGAGGGTGATGAGAATAGAATTTGTTTCACACAGTGTATTGCCATTGGTAGGTGGCACTTGCCCAATATGATATTTAAAACTATGTAAACTAAAACTTTGAATAAGTAACTGCTGTATACAAAAATAAATAAAAATATACCTTTAATACTTTTTGTGTTACTGCAATACTATATAAAAAAATTATCTTGCCACACCCTGTATAAGATAACATATACAGGAATATTATGTAATTAACATCTATGTATTTAAATGTATAATAAATTTCTCATTTTCGCTATAATCTTTTAAAAGATTCACACCTTTCTCCACTTTTTGAACTGGGCGAAATATTTGGTTAAGTTCATCAATTTCTTTCTTCTTTTCATCCTTCTTTTTGTCACCAACTTTTGCAAGCTCAGCCTAAAAGGAAACAATAAAAAATTTCTTAATACAAGAACTAAATAATAAGTTTTTGTAGAAATTTTATCAAACAAAAATTCTAAGGAAAAGTAGCTTTCTGCTTGGCAACAGTTTAATCAGATGAAAATGTACCATATTTTCTGGTATATAATACACAAAAAAATAATTCAAGGCCAGATAAAAATTTAAGAGAACGTAACATTAAATCTCTTTCTTATTGCATATTTGCTGGATAAAAATACATGTTAGTATTTACTTTTATATGGTTACTATTATAAGGCTGTTTATTGCACAGGGTCTACAATCATTAATATCATATTGTGTAGAAAGTAAATTAAAAGCAATACCAATCACTATGCTAATATGTAGAAATATATTTCCTATACAGAACATATCTTATATACAGAACATATCTTACTGTAAAATTATAACATTTTTTATGTATGTTTGGTACTATACTATTTTTATGGCCACAATTATTGAAACAACAAATACAACAGTCAAACAATTTGTAGCTTTCTTGTTTTAGGAAATGTTAATAGGAAAAAGTACTTACGTAAGATTATGACTTACCAAATATGTCACTAAGAAAAGAAACATTAAGTTCGAGAAGGATTCAGTGTTTAGTCTTAATATAGTCTCCATACATATTTTTTAATAAAATCTTGAATGAATTTTGTTATCCCAATATTTTCTACAACATAAATTCAGCTAGATAGGGAAGGAGACGGTGGGGAGTAGCACCTCTTTTTATTTCTTCACTTAGTGGATCTTAGCCTCTCGATATACGGTGTGCATGCACTTAATTAGAATGCACTTAATTAGAATTAAATAATAGCATTTGTGATTCGTGATCTTATACCCTGCTCTTTCAAGATCATCAGTTTTATAAATATGCCAATAGTTTAAATATATTCTGGATCCTTCTGCAACATAGTCAACTTCTTTGCTCTTAGTAAACTAGCTCTTCTATTTTTACTGTATCAACAATGAAATATTCACAAGTTTTATATCATATCCCAAGAAAAATTCAATAGGGGAGAATTCATATAGAACTGCATTTTCTGTGAATGAACAGGCATTCATCAATTTCCACAATTTTTCAAAAATTGTCCATTTGTCTTTTAGATTGGTCAAAAGATACAAAGAACTTGCTTCTCGAATAAAACTGTTATAATCAATTGTTGTTTCATTGCTAATATTCAGCTTATCACTATTTAATTGAAGCGAGTTCCTTAGCTCAGCAGTAAATAAATTGTAGTGCTATTGCAAATGATAAATCATAAAAATCTGATGACACATTTTGTAATAAATACAAGCAAGTAGTTTACTGAAAATTTTGTTTACCCAAGATTAAATAGCTGATGTATAAATATATATTTGTTTCACATGAAATTAGATAAATAAAATTCATGAACTGATTTAAAGGTAGAATATGTATAACATAAAAGGATAATTAAAGAAAAATGAGAGCAAATCAAATTATTTTAACAGAATTTTTGTTCACATAAGATAACTGCAATGTTAAAATCTGCCACTTTTTGCACTTAAGGGCTAATTAAACCTGGACTTACAGTCTAAAGTTAGAAAAATCTAAAAGAGTAATGAATGAATCAATGAATAAATATGATTTAAAATACATGCTAAATTCATTGTATTTCAATTTAAATTTAATATAAATTTTTGAAGATTAATTTTTCCTTTATCAAATAAGTTACAATAATTTTTAAAATCCCTAATCCCATATTTGATGTTTTAAAGTCTGTTATTATTTAGAAATATCACCATTTCACAAAAACATTTTTTTAATTGAAATTTCTAGCCTGCTTTCATATAGTAATTAACATTATATGGTAATGGTGCTAAAAGTCTGATTGTGATCTCTCTCTAAATTATCATAATCAGTATTTAAAGTCAAAGAAGTAACATGAATTTATATTGTAGGTTTTTTAAATCACACTTATCATAAAAAAATAATAAAAAAACATTTATTGATGGTCAATTTATTTACAGTTCATGCTTTTTTCTACAGCAAGGTTTTACAGGTGATCAAGAATCAAATTCCAGGAGGTATTGACATTCACTTTAAATATTTATTTTCTTCTTTTCCAATTCTTCTTAACCAAATATACACATAATTACATATATCCAACATTGTTCAGTTAAATTAGTAAATAATAGAAATAAATAATTGTAAAAATTGAGGCGAATATCTTTTTCAATTTAAGTTAAAATTATATTTATATAATTACTTCAAAAGCCATCACAATCAATTTACAGTTATAACAGAAAAAATGTATTGAAATAATCAATATTAGTGTTTAAATATATTTTTTTACATTACTGAAATACACATTGTATAAAATAATTGTTAATTTTAGACATCTTCATTAAAGTCTTATTTATTAATTTATTTAATATTTCAAGCTTCCACAATTTAAAAAATTTGAATGCTGAACACTTTTTATAAAAAAAACCCAGCCATTTCTGTGAAAACGAGCCAGTTTACATTTAGACCATACATTGATAACCAGAGTAGTCCACTTTTTAAACTCAAATATCTCCAGCTGAGAGATCTAAAATATCTGAAAATTAATACCATGTTTCAAAAACATCATTATCCCATAATCTTATTTAGCAATCTGATTGTTTTGGCTGAAGATGATCATTAAAACCTTCAAAGAAAAGCAGATAATTGCTAGCATTCATAAGTTTTCCCTTCAATAAGCTAGAAAAATAATGCGCAATTTCAAAAACTTTTAAATAAACACTTTTATTTGCATCACAATTGAATTGCTTTGCAATAGCACTATCTGGAAACATCACTTGAAAGAGAGAATTAATATTGTCATAAGACATGTTGTTGAATCCACGGTTTAAAGCTTAAAGAATTGTAAAATTTCAGACTTTAAAATTTCTCATAAAGAAACTAATTTAAATTTTCAGAACATGCTTTGGAGGAACAGCAAAAGTGAACAAATATTTTAAATGAGTAGATATTTTATTACACACAGCCTGCTTTAATAAATACACAAGTTTTTTTTTTTTTTCCCCTTTCAAGTGGGATTTGAGAACTGATTTTTATGCATACAATAAAAATCAAATATTGATCATCTTGTGATCTAGTGGTAACATTAACAGCTAATATTTGATTATGTTTCTGGTAATTTCACTCAAAATTTTAAATATTAAAATAAAACTCAAAAAATATTTTTGAACAAAAATAAATGCATCAATGTTTAAGTAAAAATTCAGGAGTAATTAAAAATTTTCCAGAAGTCAAGATGAAATTTCAAGAGTTTTATAGGTCCTTAAAACAATTTTTCAAATTCTGAATGTTTCAAGGAATTATGTGAACCCTGTTACATCTCTTGTGATAAATCAGTGAACAGTGAAAAATTATTACTAATGCCATCTGTTGGAGCCTAAAAATCTCATTTTTATCTGAATTATGTATTTAAGGGCACCAGTTGCTCATACAGACTTTATGACAGATGCTAAAAACCTAATTATTCTACAAAAATTAATGTAATACAGCAGATTAATTACACTGATTCTACTTTTCCAGTGTTTACATGGCAAAACAGCTTGGAAAAAAAAGGCCATTTTTTATGCTCTTATAAAAACAAAACATTACAGCTGCTGTTTTTTTCCCCTTTTTTTCATAAATATGTTTTAAATAAATGCTTTTTTATATTTGTCTTTTGAATTGCCCTTACAATATAGGCCATAAAAATAAAACAAGACTTTTATTTGTTAATAGCAATTATATATTTTACTTATACAAATACCACACATTTAGAAATTAAGTCATTAGTCTTGATATCTCTTCCCAATAATTAAAAATAACAGAATTATAAAATTATGTATAGCATCCCTCAATATACTTCTTATCAATGAGTTATACAGTCATGCGTTCAGAGTTACATTAAACGCAGACAGAAGAGCAATGTTTTAAAATTATATTTCATTTCTGCTTAAATTAATAATGTTTATATTTAAAAGTTTATTTTTAATAAGTTTTTCTTAATTTGCAATATTTTGATCATTTCAGATTAAATAAGACCTCCTTTAATTGATAAATTTTTACATTGAACAAATACATAAATATTTCATTATGAAATCTAAAAGATAATTAACATCACAATATACAGTTCCACAATTTTATTTATTCATGTATAATGTGTGTGTGTGTGTGTGTATATATATATATATATATAACAGAGCAGGTGAGTTCCAGACTGTACTTTAATGTTAATGGGCTTGGTAAAATCGCCACCTATTACCAAATGCCTCAGTATTTGCAATCATGACCAAATAACAAAGGAGACACCACATCCGAGTTGGCACCCTCCTCTCCATACCCATGCCACAAACCAACAGAGCTCAAGCAACTCAGTGAAGCTACATGTGCTCATTTCCTTACAGAAGCCTGCAGCAAGTGATGCTTCATTTTGCTAACTTTAAAAGAAGTGTCAAGAAGCTACTTTGTAGCTGGGACTCTGATTTTATTTATAATTAATTATAAATAATTTATAATAATTTTATTTATCACATAAGTTGTCACTCAAAAATTTGTAAGATAAAGAAATATTGTCAGATGTTGTAAAAAAAAGGATATTTACATAACTACTCTATCAGTGAAACGTCAAGAAGAAAATGTGAGATATCATACTAAGTGATAAAATAATTAAATGATAAAAACACTTATTTCCAATTATTAATATCCTACACAGAAGCATCTATCTACTTGAGTGGATGCAAGCAAAATTTATTTTCTCTTGCAACACATAAATTCAAACACATATGAAAAGTCTCCAAAGAGTCTTAAAAATTATGTATTACAGAATAACCTAAATTTCATCTTTAGTTAACAGATACTTAATAGAAAATTTACATATTTCTTTAAAATTATCACCTTTTAGTACATATAATTTTTACAACTTAGGATCATTCATGAAAAATCTATGAAATTTGGATGAAAAAATTTAAAACCTTAGTTTATTTAATAATATATGCAGATGATTTTAGTAACAAGTAAATTAGACTGAAATTAATTTTACAAAATTTATATAAATGTATAATTGAATGTAAAAGAAAATATTTTACACAGAAATTACTCAGAACAAATTGAAATAATACTGTAAGAAACTGCCACATTTACTACAATGAAAGAAAAATATGTTTCGCTGATATTCACCTTCCTTGCACTTTGATTTCCAACTTTAACTTGATGCTGAACTTGTTGAATATATTTCTGATTCTTTGCTCCTTTTTTATTTTTCAATCCAAATGTCTTATCCTTCAAATAAAATATTTCCCAAATTATATAAGAAAATATCTATATAACATAAAATAATTTATAAAATAGTCCTTATTTGATTTGATTACATGTTTCTGAATCCAACTACACACAATTATTACTTAATATTTTACAAACATGGCAATTGCTTCTAAAGCAACTAAAAGACAAATATTTCAAATAGAGAACAGCGTAAAACTAAATCAGCAATCCCAGATACTTACTTCTATAATCTTTTCCTGTTTTTTAACTTCAGCTTTTTTACTGGGACCCTGTTTCTTTGGCGGCATAGTGTTAATACTCAAAATAATAAATTAAATATAATAATGTTATACGTTTTTTATATAACTGGGGCTATTAAAATTATGGATAAATGATAAGCATTACAAATTTCAAAAGGAAAATTATTTACAAACAAAACCTCTCTACTTCCACTCCGATTTCACAGGCTGGCAGTAAATTTATTAAACATGGGAATGATAACGATTAAAATTTTGGAATTCTATCTTTATTCATATTAATAAAATATTTACATTAAAAGCTTGACTTAAAAGTATTAAAAAACAATTTTATAATTTTAATAAACTAAAATAGCTGTTGATTGTGACAAATTTTTAAAACCATTCAAAACTTATAAAATGTATATTAGTAAGAGCAGGAGATAAATAAAAATGTCTGCACTTCAACTTTACTCGAAACAAATTTTTACGTGTGGTGTTTGTGATTGTGTGTGATGTTAGAATTGGGAGTCGGCAATCCGGCTTTACACGTTTCTGTTTATTTTATTGTAATGTATTGAAATAATTTTTGCTGATTTATATAACTTATTAAAATATTGGCCAGAAATATCATAACCATGATCATAAATATTTTTAATGTGCTGTTACAGAGTATTGTTTGTTTGGTAAGTCACCTGTCAATAGTCTAATCAATTCCGTAGCAGACAAAATATGCTATTTAAAATAATGGATAAGTGTAGAGTTGATTAACTATATTTTTAAAGATTATTTGAAGATTTTTCGTTCGTTTCCGTACGCACTTCTATTTAAAGCATTCATAATCTAACAGTTTTATTAAAATTTTTAAAATAATGAATGTAATTTTTGATTATTTTTTAACTTGTGTTCTTTTTTCAATGTTCACTTGTGAATTTTTACTTTTAAAACATTATTTTAAAAAGAAATGTTGGGCCAAAACTTCTAAATTCCAGGGAAATATAAAAATTTTGAAATTTTCGTTCTTTAGAAATGTATATCAAAAAATTGTTATAATTCTTTATTTCTTTGAAATTCATTCATTTTTTTAATTTTATTGCTTTGGATTTTAAAAAATAGCATAGGTTAGCAAAGTTATGCATATATTTTTTAAATACACTTTGATGCATATATTTTTATTATGTTATATTATTTTATTTTATTAGTTATGCATATATTTTTTAATTTCACTTTGATTGTAAAATCGTGATAATAGCCTATATTATATCACATTTTTTTCCTTCTATTTCTTATTTTTTCTGTAAATAAGCACATCTTTTTTTATATTACAAAAAGTTAAATGTTTATATTCACATTTTTTCCAAAGTTAATACTTTTTTCCCTAAAAATTGATTTCCTTGATAAGGTAATTTAAAAATTTTTTAGAAAGAATGCATTTTTAAGAGTTTTTAAATTCTATATATGTGATTTTTTTTCTAAGGTAATTTTTGATGCAAAATAATTTGCACATTGTTGGAGTATTAGTTCACTCTGTGTTATTTATATTTATAAAACTTATTGCACTTACTGTATATTTAATAATATAATACTTATGTGTATAAAACTTATTATGTGTATAAAAAGTGCTTGAAAATCTTTATATAAAATGTTAAAATATCATTCAAACAGATGTATGAATTCATTAAATTATATGTACTATTTTGAAGGAATATTGAATAAAACTTATTCATTTCTCAAAAATAATTTCTTTTGTCGAAAAATTTACTATAGATATACTATTAATGCTTTTTCTCTGATGATAAACATTTAAAAAAGCTATGCTAACCAAACAAATTTCAATAATTTATATTCATCAGAGCGATAGGAATATTCAAATAATTATCCTAAGGTTTAATATTTTTTAACTAGTTTTTATTTTTATCTGTGCCAATGGGATAATCATTATAAATAAATACAAAATATTTTGAATTGTTGATTACTGGTAAAATAAGAATTTATTATAGCTAGAATGCTTTATTGTCATAAAATGTTAATTTTCTTAAATTCACTCTGTGAAATAAAAGATAAAAAAAAATTAAAGGATTTTTTCCATGTATTTCCATATTAATTATTGAGACTTTTTTAATTGGATGATTTTTTAGTTTTCTGCTAATTTTACTGTTTTTCTGCCAATAAGGATTTTTTATAATGTCAAAAAGATCAAGAATACTGAGGATATTTTATGGCATTGTCAATCATAACTTATGTCATTGTGGGACAGTTTAAAAAAAAAAAAATTTTAAACTATGTATTATCGTTAGAATTGTGAAGATATTTGAGGTAAATTTTCTTATTTTTTTACTTTATTTTCTAAATTCTGAAAGTTCTTAATTTTACTATAAATTGGATTTAATTTACTCATTTAGAAAATGTCTCATAACAATGATATTATTTTAATCTAAAAATTTTGTTTTATAGGGAAGAATTTTAATGTTTCATAGTTAAAAATGTGAGAAATCTGAGACTTCATAATCACATATAATGTGAAAATAGTTTATTTTAATTATTTCCTAGAAATGAGTATTGTGACAACTGGGTATTGTCAAATTAGCAGTTAGAATGATCATCTGTTGAAAGCAGTTCACAGTGCATTCTCCCCTCAGGAGTGGCTCACTGTGAAACATAGCTCCTAATTGAAGGCACCTCACTAAAAGGGATCAAACAAACCAAATTATCTCACAATTCGTTTGTCATCCTCAACTGATAAACATGAACAACTGTTCTTTGAAATTTGCAAGTTACTTTATATTTTTAAATTAGCAGCTTCTCTATCACTTGATTGATTGTGCTTTGGTTCATTTTCATTGTTTTAATTTTTTATCTGTGATAAATTTTGAGAACATGCAATATCAATTTTGTGAAATAATTGCAGTTAAATGCTTTTGATATGTTATGAAAAACAAATTATGCATGTAATGACTAAAATGAAATATTAATAGTTGTCCATAATGTTCTATGCTGTCAAAAATATCAGAGTTTGGATTCTTTTAATTCTTCTTAAAATCAATCTTAAACAACAGTGAAAAACTTTTCCTCGGAGAATGTGTGTGTTTTGTTCTTAAAATAATTACTGCATGCTGAATAGTTGAAAAGATAATTTTTAATAAGTGATAACTTAGTCTCAAATAAAATGATCAGAATTTTGAATATTTTTTTTTTTTTTTTTTTTTTTTTTCCAAAAAAAAAAAATATTAAATGTGAAGAAAAAATTAACTTTAAATATAAATTACAGATTCCTTGAAAATTTATTACAAATCAAATCATTTTGAAGAAGTGTCAAGAGATTCAATTTGTTACAATTACTTAAGCACTTTATTTTTTATAAATTTTTTTTTTTTTTTTTTTTACTTTCTGTTTGGGAACATGATGTAAAGTGATACTTGTATGTGTGAGCATAAATATTTATTAATAAATTAAAACATTACTTTTTTATTATTTGGTCTCAATCAATTTAATTGCTTGTTTAAAATATTTTGAGCTTTAAATGATCTGGGGAAGCAAAACTTCTAAACATGTTTTCAGGAATATAATTTCTTAATATAAATAATCACAAAAAATATTTCTCCTCTTTTGAAATGTTTAATTTTTTAAGCAAATTTGATTCTTAAAAGATTCAATACTGCAAAAGAAAGTACGCATTGGCACTTCTGTTAAAAAAATCTTGAAGCTATTATTAGAGAAAACAGTTATACTAAAAGTAAACTATTGAGCATTACTTTTAAAATATTGGTAATAAAATAAATTGAAACCAAACAATAAATTGTATAGTAGTTATGGTTTATATAGCAATATAACATGTAAGTATTTAATATATTTCTGATGCATGATGTTTTTGTGTCAGAATTAAGCTTCTCTCAACAATTTAATATCTAACAAAATATTCTGTGTATCAGAACTGATTGTTTTGGAAATAATATTCAGAATAATAAACCTTTTAGTAGCAAATTGAGCTTGTTACTAAGTTAGTCAATTTTTTTAAGGAAGTGCTTAAGCATTTAAATTTAAAAAAATAAAAATCAAAAAGATATATATTTTAGAATCTCGAAAATAATTAAATCTTTGTATTAACACATTTTGTTGAATCAAATAGCTTGTACTAAAATTGAAATATAAATGTATAATGTGAATATAAATGAATGAAATAAATGTTATGCATTTGAAATGCATAAAGTATGTGACAATATATATTTTCACGTTTTTTTATGTACATTTATTGAAATGAGATTTGTTTTATAGCTTTTTTGTCTCCGTACATCTGAAGCTAAAGCAGTTGCTTTGACAGAAGACAATTTTGATCAATATGTTTGTATGTATACTTTTTTAAAATATTTACCCCAACATAGTTATCTATTTTTTGTAGTTATTTTTAATAGTATGAAATTTTCTATTTTAGCTTCATATGAGCTTGTATTCCTCAACTTTTACGCTGATTGGTGTAGATTTAGTCAAATGCTGGGGCCTGTGTTTGATGAAGCTGCAGAAACCATAGCAAAAGAATTTGTATGTTGATTATCTTTATAAAATAACATGCTAAATTTTCCATTATTTCTTTAACAGTTTAAAGATTTAGTATTAATTCTAGTACTTTTTTTTAATATTCATTTTCCTTATTAATTATGTGTTGTGGTATTTCATTAAAAATGATATTAATAAATTAAGAACAATTAATTCTGCCCACCCTGTCTAATAGTCAGTGTGCCTGACTGCAAATAGGGAGGTCTTGGGGTTTGAATCCCAGTTCATGCATAGATGTATTTTCTCTCTATGTCTATCCTGTCTTAGTCCTTTCATTGTATGAACATGTTGTAAATGTTTACCTACCTTATAAAATGGGTACCTATTACATGAGTGTACTTAGGAAGTCAGATTCCATACCAAAATATGGTTCAGTTGGAACAGTGGACCTCATAATGCCAGCTTAATTGGCACAAGATTCTGAGTCAGGGCTGTCTTCGATAGCTTCGGTACATTTAGGATTTTTGCACATACTCCATGAACACAACATTATCATCAATTAATGTTGTAGACTAGGTTAACATCTATGTTCTAAAACAAAGTTATTCCTACATATCTTTGATAATTATCTTATCAATCTATTGTATTATTTCACTTTTTTTTCCAGATATTATCAAATATATTACTGCTGTCTTGTATCTTAGAATATTATAACAGTAATGTTTATGAAAATCATATCTTTCAAAAGTTAAATACTGAGGTTTCAAATACCCGTAAAAGTTTTAAGTATTGATTGTATTTTTATAATTTAGTTATTAATAATTAAATAATAAAAATGTAGATAACAGATCATATTATGAAAAAATTGTGCGTAGAGGTGTAAAATCAAATTAGAAAAAATTCAATAATTTCTAATAAGATTCATCAATGCAAAAAATATGTATTTAAAAATGATGTATCAAATAATTGAAATGATGTCTTAATTTATGTTAGATTGTGGAAGAGCTTTCTTAAATTATCAGTTTTTAAATTTATTTGTTTCTTTTGAGAAAGCAAAACAAATTGTATTCATTTAGGAATTAAAGGTTCTTATTTTTTGAAATATAGAGAAGTATATTCATGATACATATGTAATGTAACTTTAAAAAAGTGTTATTTTAATGTGCTGGCCATCTAAATCTTGCTTATAGGTAGGAATTTGACTTGTGTATAAAAATAATGAGACTTAATGTTAGTTTTGTCAAAGACAAATTTGATAATTGGTTACCATTTAGAAAATTGTTCTCCATTAAAAGTTACAACAAATCTTCAGTTCCAGTAGATATAATTGCTAAACTAACATTCAACTATTTAATCCTCCCACCTTGAATTTAGTAATTCATGGTGCATGTTTTCTACTTTAGAATGTGTGAATTTTTATTATGGTTTTGAATCCACTTTGCATTTTAGCTCACTGTCTAACTTGCCGTCGTGTACTGAAATGACTGTTTAATAACAGTGACAAAAACAGAGAATTGAATGGCTAATAAGTTACAAACAAGATAACAAATTATCCATTGTGAATTTAGTGAAAACTACAGTACTCCAAGGGAATCTATACTTAGAGAAATAGTTAAAAGTAAAGAATATTTAAGAATGCAAAACAAAATCTATTCAATGTGCATTTGATCAAATGAATATAAATGTTAAAAGGATGGGCTTATTCCATAAGATTAAATTTGATTTAATAAAGTCTCCTTAGTGTAATATACAAATGAATAAAACCAGTTTCTCAACTGTATGTGACAAATACTATCAAGCATATATTATAAAGCATTTAAATCATAAAATGGTAGAAGAGCCACAGTTTCCTTATTCAGCCGTGATTGTCCCATTCTATTGGGAGAAAAATATGTTTAAGCATTGTTTAGCTGTGTGTAATAGGTGCTAAAGTAAACAGGGAATTAAAGATAAATGTTCTTTCCTAAAGAGACTGATGATTTTGAAACTTTTAATCTATGCAAACTTATTAGATTTCCCTGACTTTTTGTAAGTAAGGTGATTCAAAGCTAGATTTTTTGATTGAATTATTTTTATTGCTTAAAAGGTTTTATCTTGAAAACTCCATTTTTAACAAATTTTGTATTTGAAAAGTTGGAAAATAAGATCAATTGCGGATAGGATATTTTTTTTTATACTTTGTAGCTTACTTATAAATTAAATTGCTCATAAGAATGAAATAATGTAAAGCCATATAAAATATTAAGTGTAAATAATTTTCAAACATTTATAAAGTTGAAGCCTATATAAAATTATCTTTCAAAAGAAAATGATTACTTTTTAAAGTTAGTTTTATATCAATTTATTTACTAATTATTATCGTTTTAGCACTTTTTAAACATATATTTTATTTTGCAAAATTTAATTTTATTTACTATGTAATAAAGAAACAAATTATGTAAATTTTAAAGTTTAGAATGTAAAATTCTGTAATATTGGAAAATATTAAGAAACATATATATTAAATATATATTTATTATTATAATGCTATATATTAGTTTTCCATATTGTTTTATATATTGTCAGTATGTTTATTTCTTATATTTTAAATCACCATTTACAATTGTTTACTTTGTGAAGAATTTTAACCTTATTATTAATTATTTTTCTCCATTAATTGAATTATAAATATTTTACATTTTTTAAATTCTTAACAGGCTCTGTGCCTTCACTTTTATGAATGAAATTTGTTTAATTAAAGTAATACCTAACTCCTATTGAGTATGATATCAAATATAAAACAAATAATTGTATTTAATGAAGGAAAATTTAGCTATATTTTTCAATATGAACAGTTATTAAATGTAAATTTATTTTTCTTGATTACAATTGTGGTATCTAAAGTTCATATCAAAGGATTTTTTTTTTTTTTTAAATGGTCTTCTGCAAATGTCATAGCTTGTAGTCAGCCTGGAACATGCATTCTGGACACAGAAGCTTCTGTTTGTTACAAACAGATGCTTCTCTCTGTCCTAAATGCCATGGACACCAAGCTTCTCCTGAGCATATCCTGAATTGTATGAATGTACTATGGGACAGAATCTACACTTCTCCCCTCCATGTCATAGATTTCTTCTCAGTCAACAGATTCCTAGATTTGGTCTGACTCCATTAGACCCTTGGAGATAAGCAACAACAACAAATTTCATTTGAATTTGTCACCTGTGTGTTGTGTATATTTTATGTATAATATCAAGTAATTTTGTAAAACGTTATGTTAGTAATGCATCTGTGAAATAAGTGAAATGAAAATAGCATTTTATTTTACTGTCTGCAGCATGTAGTTTAAATTACTATTTTCCCTAACACAAATAAAATTGATATATTTTTTTAATATTTTTAAGATACTTGTACTATGATAAAGTAAAATTTTTATATGATACCGCAAAGTAATTTCAAAATTATCAAATTGCTGTATTTATTGAATATAGATCAGTTGTCACAGTTGGTTGACAATTCTATTTAATATTTCTTAAATAGAATAAATTTAACATCTGATAGCATTTTAACTGAATATAGCATGTGACTTGCAAAATATCACTTCAGTATGTCATGTAAGAGTGACAATTAAATTTTATATTTAGTAACTTATGAACAAATGTACATTTCCTAATATTTAATGCCATTAATGTTCTGTAAATTTGTGCATATTTTTGAAAAACCGATTTAAAACTTAAAAAGATTTACATTAGATAAAGGAGTAGGAATTTTGAATGCAATAGACTGAGAGTAACAACTTCTGACAATTTTATTTAAATAGTGACAAATTTAATTTTTGTTGGGATTCATTAGAGAGAAATGTTGATTACAATTATATAAGTTACTTATTCATAAAATTGTAGTGTATATAACTTCATATTGAGATAAAATAGGTGAAAATTTTATCATATGTATTGTTCAGATAAAGTATATATTCTATCTCTAAATTAGTATAAAGAATGAAAGATTTAATGTGTGAAATTTGCAAAAATTTTACTTTCATAAAGAGTGCTTTTATCACAAAATAATATTAATTTGTATTTCTAGGACCCTAAAAAAGTTCTCTTTGGGAAAGTAGATTCTGTTAGTGAAAGTAAGTGATATATTTTTACATTTCTAATAAATAAGAAATGTTTCTAAATTCTGCTCATTTAATTAATGAATCTATTGTATTCTTTTATTTACCACTAATTTCATTTAATTTTAACTTGCATAAGAATAAAATTAATAATTGTGAAAAGTAGGATCAGCTTACCTCCAGGAGTGCAATGAGTTTGGTAGGGTACAATTGAGGCAAAAGTCAACCCCAGAAAATAACATGATGATATTTAAAATGACAAAAGGCTCAATCATCTTTGGTCCACTGTCCCTCCCCATGTGAAAAAATTTCATCCTTCCCATTAATCCAAATAAATAACATTTACAATGTATCTTTTATTTATATTTTATTATGAATAATTTTATTTCTTTTTTCTTATTATTTTGTGTGTGTTACAAAGAAGAAAAATTATTTTTAATTATTATTAAAATACTTTTTTAACGAAGGGTACTTAGAATTAAGAAAATTATAGAAGGTGTACACATACATTAAAAGTTTGGAAAACACTGTTCTATGATTACATAATGTGTGATTTAGTCTTTTGAAATTATTTTTCTCATTTAAGTATTAATGTTCGATGATTTTGGGAAATGTTTGCAATCATAAAAAACTTTTTACCCTGTTTTTATAAAGAATTTTTTTTTCATAAAATTGAGAATACAAACAATACTTTTGGGTTATAAATGTCAGTAGAATTAAAAAATTGAGCAATTAATGTATGCAGATTGAAAATAGTATTAGTTTTAATATATACTAATATATTATTAGTTTTGCCATATTTATTGAATAAGTCTTTTCATTTGTAACAAAATTATATAAAAATATGACAAAGCAAGACTAAATTTTGAAATTGTTAGCTAATGGTTGGAAAAATTTAAAGAAAATTGAAAGATACAGATAATAAATTTGGCTTCAGTATGTTCTGTTAAAATTAAGTGCAAATTTGTGTGCTTGAAAACATGCAAAACCATGATGCATATATTTTTTTATACAGTACATATTATATCTTACTGAATGAAATTAAATTTTTCATTTAATTTACATTATTCTGCTTACAGATATTTGGGTTATGGATCGCTTACTAAATTATCAGCCAATGTAATCTTTGGCATCCTTTATTGAATTGTAAATCTGGAAGTTTAACGAGTCCATTTATTGGGTAATTTTCATTTCATAGTGATAATCTGCAAAACCTTTTATATAAAGACTTGTTTCCTTTATTATAGACAAAAAAAAAAAAAAATTAAAACTGCATATTTTTTATAAAAATACAAGCTTGAGTATAGAAGATTGTATTGCAGTTAGATATTTTGTAAGACACTCAATAAGGTGCATGTGTTTTCATATTGCCATGTAAAACTTGCTTGATAAGGAGAATTGTGTGTATAAATTCCACTTTATATTCCTGATGTTCACTGTTGAATGATATTTGGTAGATAGAGTATTGCATATTCACGTTTTATGGGAGGAAGGGGAACAGTTGTTAATGTCTTGACTTACCTTAAAAAATAAATACTTTTTTAATAAAAAAGTATTTATTTTTTAAGGTAAGTCGAGACATTAACAACATCTTTTAATAAAAATTATTTTAATGACAAAACCTCAAACAATTGCAAAAATGGGGGAAGTCAAGATGTGGCTTTGTATAAATTAATTGTAAATTGTCTATCTTTACTTAGTGTTGGCGCAAATAATTTTATTTAGTGATTTGTTTGTATGTAATTTTTACTGAAAATGTTTATTTCTTATGCCCTTTATCAAATCCTCAATAAATTAAGTCTTGATGTTGCTATTATGACTGTTTACTTTATTAAGAACAATTGTTGGTGTTAGCATTAAAATTAAATGTGATTCCTTGTCGCTGATAAATGAAGTCAAATTATCTGTATAAAATCTTTCCACTGTAAAGGTATCAAATAATCTAGTAATGACTTGATAACTTATGAAGATATGTATTTATTATAAGGCCTTTTTATTTTGTAAAGAGCAGGTTCATTTACTGTTTTAAAGCAAATAATTAAACCATAAAGTAAGAAAAGTTTAAAAATTATTTAAATAAAATTTTTCTAGTTTTCTTTTAACTATTGTTTTCCAAAATCAAATTATTTGAAAAGCTTTACAAATTTGTATGTTCCATTTCTTTCAGCAAACCTTGCTCAACGTTTTAAAATTTCTAAATACCCAACTTTGAAGCTGATAAGAAATGGAAAACTGATGAAAAGAGAATACAGAGGACAAAGATCCCTCGATGCTATAACTGATCATGTAAGAGAACTAATGAAGGATCCTGTGAAAGAACTGCAAAACATAGATGATATACAGAATGTAGATGTAAGTAAATTTTCTAATGTTTTTAAATCACATCTGGGATTTCTTAATTTGTGATTTCCTTTATGGATGAAATATGTAATTTTCATTCTTGTGCAAACAATGTACTTTCCATTTAATGTCTCATATTTGATTTATTGTAATCTGTTCTTGAATTTTATAACTAGGCTAATAAAAGAAAATTGGTTATATATATATCTGATAAAATGTCTCAGGAATATGAAATATTTTTAAAAGTTGCTATGGATTTGAGAGACGACTGTCAATTTTATATTGTGAAAGGGTAAGTTTTTATTCATTTATTCGTATGAGCAAACATTAAATTTGACAGATTTCTAAATATCTTTTTAAGCATGAAATTGCTGTTTTGCAAAATACGGGAATGTAAATAGTTCTTGTAATGTGTATTTGATAAATTTTAAAAAATTATTTCCAGTTTATTCTTTGACTTAATGTTTATGTACAATTTCTCTATACTTGTATATATAATATATATTCTTCTTAAGTACTGAGGAGAATTATGCAAGAGACAAAAAAGATAATATTTAAATGAAAAAGTATTGGAATTGTATATCTATGAAGCTTGTTTCATTTAATGCTAAAGCTAACTTATTAAAAAAAATTTTGTTGCAAATTTGAATTTCTTATGCAAAAAATAACATGCTTTCATTAATATAGTTCTATCTTGGTTCGAGATTTCTTGAATAGAATAAATTTGACGTTAGGAAAATTAAAATAATGTTTTTAATTTAAAAAAAAAAAAACCTGTTTTCTCTAAGATTGAAATTTTAGTTTTCATTAGTTATCTAGGAGTATTCAAATGTAAAAGAATCTTGTGTTATGTATCAAAATAAAATGGATTAAATTTATCAGCGCTTCAGGATGAAACCAGTACAGCTTTAATCATGCAAAAATATGTTGCGTAGATGATGTGTAGAATTTAGAGTTAGAAGGACAGATTTGAGTCAAACACTTAATTCCTTGAACTGTGAATTAGGTCAACTTACCAATTACCAAATATTCTCAATTAGCATTCTAGAATGTAAGAACAATTCAAATAAAGCAAGGAGTAATAACTAGGAAATAAAAGATTAAAATGAATTATCTTTTCTCCGTCTACTCGATGGAGTTGGAACCTCTGGCTTATGACTCAGTTGTGCAATGCTTTACCTCTGTGCCACAAGGGCCGTTTTCAGTAGCAACAAGTTTTACTACAATTTTTACTTAACTGTAACAGTTCAAAACAAACATTTCTATTGGGCCTCAATAATTTTTGACTGGACCTTTTTTCTCTTTTTACTGTAACATTTACTTTAGAATAAAGCATCCAATCATGTTACCTTCCTCATGCTATTTTCTTTCAAAGAATGCTTTTTAAGAAAATTAAGTGTTTCTAAAAATTGTTGGAAAAACCTGTAATATTGAGATCTAGAAAAAAGTACTATTTTCTTGTGTTAACTTATTTTTTAGTGATATTAAAGACAATAAATCTTATGTCTTTGTGTTTTGTTGTTCCTTTTCAGATTTGTAGATTTGAAATTTCAGGAATAAAACATTTTCAATATTATATCTGGTTCAGTTCTAAGTATCGGATACGTGATTTGTTTTTACAGTTGGTTATCATGCTAAATTAGAACATTACATATAACCAACATGTTTTGTGTAGATCTTTGTGATGTATATTTTTCAGCTATGCATCTTTTCATGTAAGGCATACTACAAAATTCAAAATCTGCAATTTTATGACTGTTTTCCTGCATTATTGGTTTTACAATTTTTTATTTTGCCAAATATATTGTTAATTAGCTTGAAAAGTAAGCTGTTTCAAAAAAAGAATTTGATATTTTTCCCTTTATTTTGATTTTAAATTAATACTAGATTGCTTTAAATGTGCATTGTACCTTGCATCTTAAATTACAATATTTCTAACAACTTTATATTAACTATTTGTTCATTTCATTTATAATATTTTCATTTTTTTATGTCATTTATAGCTAGCAAAACATGTATTAACACAAATAGTAAATGGCATGCTCTAATTCCTGAGTTACTAGCACTCTTGCTTTTATTTCAACAGTTTATGGCTTTGAATTCCACTTCAGGTGTGGATGTTTATAGAATACACTTGAAGCCATAAACATAAATCAAATTAACCTTTGTGTTTTAAAAAAAATGGTCATTGATAGACAAACAAATCAAACTAAGCCGTGAATTATTTATATAAATACTTTACATTTTCTGTTATTAAGGTTATCTTATGATTATTGATTGAAATTTAGTCGTAAACCAACTATAATATGTTTCTGGAAATCCTTTACAAAGTGATTTTAGTAACACTTGGAAATATTATAAAGAGATTGGAGTGGCTTTGATCTAAGCTGTATTTAGTCATCAAAAATTTCTGTTCTCTGTATAAATTATCTCAAACATTGCAGTCATTCATTTTGCATGTTAAATTCATTTTCATTAGTTCAGCATTCATATTTCTTTTTTTATTGCATAAGCTGAATTATATTGTTTACCTGAAACTATTAGGAAAAAATAGATTTCTTTGAAAAGAAAAAAAAAAGCTTAACAATACTGTGTTGAAATTAGTTATAAATTATGGTTACTAAATAAAGATGAGTAACTGAAATACATTATAATCACCAGTTTATTTCTCTATATCTAACTCAAAATTGGGCTCTACTAGTTAAATGGAACAAGCTATATGGGAGTCTGTGTAACTTAGAAGCAAGTACCAAGCAGGAAACATCCAAACTTGATATCACTGCGTTTGGAAAATATTTAACATGCACCAGCCACTTTCAGTGAATGCAACAAAACATCAGTTACATCAGAATTTTAATGGACTACTTTATAATAATGATAGCCATGTCCAACCTGTAAAAAAAAAAAAAAAAAATCTATAAAACTCCAATTTAGAGCCATCATAATTATAAAGTATATACAATAAAGATATAATTTATTAGTAATGTGTAAATATTTGCTGTCCAATATTTTGTATATTTATAAAAAAAATAAATGAAACCATACATAAGTCTGTTCTATAAAAGGAAATATTTTATTCAAAAAAGGTGGAAAAACTGAATTTTGCAATTTAAATAGAAAAATTCACTTATAAGAAAGGCCCCCCTCCCACCCACATTATTTTTGTCCTTAATTTTAAATTTGATAAATGTTTTTATAATTTGCTTTATTTCTAAAACCTTATCATTGGAAAATACTCTTAAATTCTTTTGTATTAAAGTGAAAAGAAAAAAATGAAAGGAAAAATAAATATGAGCTATTTTGCTAAATGCAAAATTCTATCTTCATTTAAATATTTTTGGAAGTATGCAACCAATGATCAATATAAATTTAAGATCCCTTTTCTTTAATCTTTATCAAAAGTAATATTTTTATAAATTAAAACTGTAGGGTGTAATTTTTTAAAGACTTTTTTAGTTCTTGATTTCCTGCAATGTTTATAGTAAAAAATAATAAACATTTTAATTAAAAATGTTTCAGGGGTAGCCTTTCCATAAAATCCTTTTTTTAAAAAAATATTAAAAAGAACGACTATAATACACAGCTTTTTTTTTTTATCGATTTTGAAATGATGCAATTCATCAATATACTTATAAACAAGCTTGTTTTAGCATGAATCCTAAAATTTTTATTTATAATATTTTAACTGTAATAAAAAGAGACATTCAGTTTCTTTCCATGCTTGTGAGTGGTTTGGTCTACTGCATGACTTGTATATTTTATATAGTTATTTTCTTTTTTTAGTTGTTCTTCAACATCAACACAGCATTTCATTCTACAATAAAGTATTGTGTTGAAGTGTTCATTTCATAGGGTACAATAAAAATTCCAATAAAATTTCAGATTGGATGGTCAAATGTTTTCAATTTGATAGTGAAATTTCCAGGATGATTTGCCTTGATGCTGATTTTTTATTTTCAAAATAGTATGGTAATCAAGGTTTATTGAGGGTATTAATTAAGTAATGCTTAATACTTTTGGCTTAACTTGTCCATTTTTATTTCTTGGTTGATGTACAATAAATGTTTCTTTACTCTCTTTTCCTTTCTTTCAATCCCATGCATGTATTTGTAATACAAAAATCATATGAGTATTCTTGAATCAAATGCTATTGATCAATCAAATCTATGAAATACTACTTGTGGTGAAGGTTTTAACAACATGCAAACAACTGACTTAGTTCTTGAAAATTCTATCAAAGTATCCTTTGGATGAAAATGATTTGATTAAATTTCTGTCAGTTGATTACAATCAAAAAATTGATAGTGGCAAAGTCGAATATGAACTTCAGCTAGTAACAGTTGAATTATTCTGTAAAGAGTTGAAGTTTTGTAAGAAATTTTCTTCTTTTTCATATTTATGAATCCTGGCGCAGAACGTGTAATAAAATTTCAGTGTGCTCTAAAGTTTTATGTTGAAGGATGTCAAGACTTATATTAAGCAACTTGAGAAACCAAAAAATAAACAAAATTTTTGTTTTGTTTCAAAGCTGACAATTATCTGACACATCTACTGATTATAGCATTTTTATTCAATTCATAATAAACTTACACATTTGTTATCCAGTAATTACTTCTTCATAGTAGTTTTATTTGTGCTATTTGTTAATATCATATTATTAAAAAGTTTACCTAAAGCAATGTGTGTGCATGTTACTGTGAACTTAAAAGTTTGAATTTATTAGTTGTGGAAAAAAATTTTTTTCATTTAATATTCTACTATTAATTTACAATTTAATTCCTAATATTTAAGAAAAGAAACAGCTTTAGTGTATATGTCATAAAAATATCTACTATTTGCTCCAGAAAATTTTTAAGTGAAATATGTTTAATAAGGAATAATGCATGGAAAGTTTTTCATTAAAATGTGCATCTGTAAATTATGTACTTACAAAAATAAACTGTTTATTGCAGAGCTCTTGGCGAATCTTCAATAACTCCCGGAAGGAAAGCAAAAATAATTTTCAGTCCTGCTAAATCTAAGGTATTCTTATTTGCAAGAATTCAGATATTTATTGATTTTATACCTTTTTGTATTTTTTTAATTATACATCCATTTATTAATTAATAAGCAAATTAATTTTAATCTCAAGAATATACTAATAAAAAAATGGTTTTCAATACATCAGCACATTTTTTAGTTCTATTTGCTATAATAAACTGCTTTTTAATGCTGAATTATGTTACATAACATGCATTTATTTGAAGTATGATGTATGAGAATTTCAATCGTTTGAAGTTCTTAATTTTTTTTATTTATACTTTTTTTTTTGTAGTTGGGTATAAATGATGAAGAATATATAGGAGCATTGCTTAGCTATGATGAAATGAGTGCTTGGGCTACAAATCGCTGTATTCCATTAGTTCGCGAAATCACTTTCGAAAATGCGGAGGTATAATTTGCTGACATATCTTAATTCTAATGCATGATTTTGTATTATTTCTCAATTTAGCTTGTGTGTGCATAATAATTAAAGAATTCTGATATGAGAATTTCGTATATAACATAGGAACTTACTGAAGAAGGTTTGCCATTCTTAATTCTATTCCACAACCCAGAAGATACAGAAAGCCCAAAAGCTTTTACTGCTGCTGTTCAAAGCCAATTGCTTGATGACCGAAGTAAGCATTGAAATGAGCAAAAGGAATTTTTATGTTAGAAGAAATGAATAAACATTTTATACAATTAATCACAAATTTTAGATTTTTTTAATAAAATAATTGTGAAAAAATAAATGAAACCCCTATTTACTGAGATGTTGTTTGGTGTTTCTGTGGTAAAATTCATTTTGTTCATAGGAATTTCATACAAAATCTTAATTTATTTTGTGATATTAATTTTACAGTTAATATTTGCATAATTCCCTAAGAATCTTATTTCACTTATAATTTAATTTTTATAATTTTTTACTTTAATATATTTTAGTCGTTGAAAATTTAATTGAAATTTTAATGTATGCTTTTATGTCACTTAGACTTGTAGTTTTAAGAATCAAACCAGGTAATGTGTAAGTAGAATAATAAATTAAAGTTGATAGATTTCAATGTTTTAAATCATGTGCATTATGTATATAAAAATATGCAAGTACGTTTTATGTGGAAAATAAAAATCAAAACTCCATAAATTCTTTTTTTTTTTTTTTTTTTTTTATTTTCATAAATATGTTTTCTTGAATGTATATTTCTAAAAATGGTAAAATTTTACCGCATTGTATCCATCAACTGTTTTGAAAAAACTTTTAATTCTAATTTAGAAAGTTCTGATTTTTATAAGAAGTTATATTAATTTTGTGTGATATTTAATGTTGTATTGCTCCCTTAGCTCTAGTCAATTTCCTAATTGCTGATGGCATGAAGTTTGCTCATCCTTTGCATCATCTTGGGAAAACACAAAAAGATCTTCCCTTGGTGGCAATCGATAGTTTCCGTCATATGTACCTTTTCCCAAATTATGAAGACATCCAGTATGTATTTTGTTTTTTAGAAATTTCCATTTAATTATTGCATTATATATCTTATTAAATTTTCTTTAACTGTAGGACATTTCATCTTGATTAATAAAATAATTTTGCGTTTTTTTTTTTTTTTTTTTTTTTTTTTTATTTGTAATCTTTTTTAAAGTACTATAAATGTAAATATGTCTCACTAGAACATTTTTTAAAATAATATGGTTAAGCTTCAACAAAATACATTCCACATGATATTCTTTTCTGCCCATAATAATTTTATATTTTTGATTTAGCAAATAAAATTAACTTTTTAATTTGAATTTTTCAAATTAGAAAAAATTAGATTTCAAATTTTTGTGATTTTATAAATATTTTTACAAAAATAAAATAGGGCATAAAGTAAACAAATTTCTCTTTTAAAAATGTTGATTATGGTTACTGAACCAAGTTATGTGACTGATTTATTCATAGATTATCCATTGAACTTATTTTATATTTTAAGTTGTGGATAGGAATTATCCACTAATACTTTTGCTTACCACCTGTATCTTTGGGAAAGTTCCCTTCAATAAACTAACCTCTAATTTCTACCTCACACCTAGATAGTAATAATAAAGGAAGGTGTAGCAAATACCCATGATTTAACTTCCTTAGCCGAGGTGGTACCCAAATAATAAGCTCTCTTGCCTATGGCTCAACTGTCTGTGGGCTCAAATTCTACCTTTAATTTGGATATTAACGGTTCAGAATCAACTTTAATTTGCATGTCCCTAACTAATTACCTCTTTTGTGTAAAAAAATAAGTTATTTGACAACCAAACCAATTTAATTTTCTTGATGTCATTAACTAATATTTAATAGAAGAATTCCACATTGTTTTAGAAAATTAATAGAGTTTGCAGGTTTTGTAAAATCAGGAAATGTTGGAACATTTGATATTCAAGGAAAATATCCAGGAAAAAATTAAATTTTCCCAAAGTGTGCTTTGTGTATTTTTACCATTATAGATGCTGCTGAATTCTGCACAAACTCATATCTACCATAATAGCATTTGATATTAGCAAAATAAGTACTGTGTTATTGCAAATCAGAATATTTAAAAGATTATCAAATGTTGATTATTTGATTAAAACATGAGTGGTCTTGGTAATGCTATTGTGCTTTTTATATTTGATGCTTTCATTTTTTGTTTTGCAAATCCATTTATACATTAACTACAGAAAAGTACAATATATTAATAGAACTAGGATAAATTCTGAAATGTAAATGTAGAATAATACTGAAAATGAGGTTTCAGAATTTCCAAATTTAACTTCTTTGTTAATATGCAACATCATAATAAAACAAATAATTAATGAAACTAGGGTAATACAAATTTTGTTTTTTCATCATATTGGCTACATTTTGTGTAGTTTTTAAAGATTTAGCACACAAAGTTCCGACAAATATAGCTCTGGCAAATACTAAATTGTCAAGATAAGATAAAAATATTTATACTTGCTGTAAATTGCTGTTGGTCAAAGAATATGTATTTGATGTGAAGTTATATAAAAATTTGTTACGCATACAATTAAAATTAAAGTTATTAATTTCATTGCGATTATAATTAAAGTAAATAATTTCATTACGATATCACTGTCTAGCAATTGCTCTAACTGCGTCTGTTTTCTTCAGAAAAGTCCTTTTTTTTTTTTTTTTTTTTTTTTAAGGAGATTCCACATTTTAGATTGCTTTTCCGTTCTTTTGAAATTATTGAAAAAAATACATTAAAACTTGATAAAAAAATCTTTGATTATAGAAATAAAGCGTTGTTTCTGTATTTAATTATGTGACAGAAAATTTTAAAAATAAAATAGTTTATTTAAATTTTCAACAAAACTCCTTTAAATCTCTTAAAAGAAAAAATTTAAAATTTTTAAATTCAAAATTTCAAATTTGGGTTTTATTATTCAAATCAGTGTAAACGTGGTAATATCTTGAAAATTAAGATTTTTTAATTGCAATTTCTGTGAAATTATATTTATATATAATTAATCGCAAAATCATATATGATTTTGGAGACTAAATATCTCCAAAATTAATTTTATGAACTTTTTTAAAACTTAGATTCCTAATGATTTGTATTTATTTTAGTAAACCTGGAAAGTTAAAGGAATTTGTGTTAGATTTGTTTTCTGGAAAATTACACAGAGAGTTCCATTATGGACCAGATCCTGCTACTAGTGAGGTAAATTCACATTCTAAATCAAAATATTAGTGAATTAAATCTCCCTTTTTTTTTATGTTGATTATGTTTTAAATATTGAGTGCAGCTTGCCAACCTTGGAGGAGAAAAATCAGGAGACACTTACTAGCAAAATTTTTGCTTGAATGTTTAAAATGGTAACACTGCAAAAAGATTATACATTCTGAGAGATTATACTTCTTCTTTAGGTTATACATTCTGAGAGTGATTTATGCAAAACATATTTTGTGTTAATCTTAATATTTGAATAAAATATTCATCAACTTCATAAAAGAACTATGAAAAATAAAAGAATATACTAAACGTAAAAAATAAACAATGTTTATGTCCCAATATTCATTATTATAGGGCAACATTTACTACTTTACTGCAATTTATAAATATCAAACTTCTGAAATTAGCTTACATTAATAAATAAATTTAATTCAGTGGCAAATATTTTCCTAATTAAATTACTAATGAATAGTTATATTCCTCTTAATTGAACTGTTTATGTAAACAGGCACCTGGTGTGTGCTCTGAATGTTAATTATATGACTGCCAATCCATAGGAGCTCTTGTCACCCAAGTGATTAAAGTGTCATCATACCACAGAAGACAAGTGGTGTTTGAAACTCAGAGGAACACATTTTCGTGATATAATTTCATAACATTATAAAATTATATTAGAGTGTGCCACCTGTTGACTAATTAAGCTACTAAAACAACTCAATATACTTTTTCCTACAAAATTTTGACTGTTTTTAAGTTTTTCACTGAAATTGCCGAAAATCAGTAGATTTTCATGCATTGTCGAGAAATCAAGAGAAATTATGAAAAATCAGGAGTTTCCTGATAAAATGAGTAGAGTTGGCAGCTATGTGACTGATATCGTTCATTGTAAATAAAATGCTTCCCAAATTTTTTATTTCATTAAATTATACATACTTTTATAAATGTTTGAAACTATAAAAATTGTTCAAAAATAGTTTTCTGTGGCAACTATGTTAAAAACTAGCCTTTATTATCACTTGAAACTCATGCTCTATATTTTGGGTGCTGTTGCTGAAAATATTTTTTATGTATGTATCCTGCTTCATGTCACTTCGAATTGGAAATTTATCATAAATTAATAGCACACTTCTGAATTAAAAACCCATTGTGCATGCTTAAATTATATGCTCTAATTATTTTTTTTATTTCCTATTCAAATTATTCACTTTTTTAAATGCTTATTCTAAGAGACGATCCTTTTTATTATTATTTAGTATAAGTAATTATGATTTTGATATTTTTTATGTGTTAGTTATAATTAAGATTTCATTTATTTTAGAATCCTACTAATCCACCTGAATCTACATTTAAAAAACTTGCACCCTCTAGAAACAGGTATACCCTTCTGCGAGATGAATTGTGATATATATCTAATTGGTATGTATTTTGAGAATTTCACTCATTTTATTAGATTTGCTGATAAAAAGTTTTGTTTCAAATTCTTTTAGTTTTGTGAATTTTCTTTAAGCAATAATTTAATTCCAAAGTTTTCATTTACAAATGGGTAAATATGATTTTTCAACTTAAGGGGCAATTCAAATATTAAAAGAACATCTATATTAACTTTTTCTTGTTATGCAAAATATATAAAGTGTAAAATTTTAATGCATTCAAGTTATTTCATTTTTATTATCTTTGCTCTTAAGCTGACAAATTGCTTAATATTTTTTTCATTATATCATATTTATTGTATAATTGTCTTTTTTGCTGTTTAATGTCCTTATTTTTTATGCATATTTTTTAATAAAATAAATATTTTCTTTAGAAATGCTGTGATGTCTTTCAAAGCACTTGTCTTACATCTAAACATCCATCATCAGAAATCAACAGTTGGTTCAGGGTGGCTTCTTTCAAATACAGGCAACATGTATTTTGTATTCAGCAAGCATTTAATATGCAAGTATTAAAAAAATAATAATAATCAAATATTAGATCCATTTTGCAGTGGGTTGTTCTTGGAAAATTTTCTCATCTATGCATCATAGAAAATAATTATATATTCTTGAAATTGTATTTAACTAATAGTATTGTTATTGTTTTGTTGATTATTTGTTAATTATCAATGTAGGGTGCTTTTAAAATAAATATTTCGTTTATATGAGTATTATTATTTTAATATCTGCATATTGTAATTTTCTGTGAGATTCATTTTGAAGCATTAATTGTTAGTGAAAGTTTGTAATTGTTTCAGTTCAAACTATGTTGTATAATAAATAGAATGTATTTTTAAGAAAACTGCCTTAAGACTCCTTTTCTATAATGTAATTTTTAATGTAAATAGATTTAAATAGCTAATAATTCACACATAATATATTTTGTTAATCCTTGTCAAACTAATGCCTTTGTTTGGCTTGTACATACAAAGAGTTAGGGAATATTAGAAAATAGATTGTAAATTTATCAGGTTAAGGAAGTGAATAATTTTGTGTATATATTTGTTTTATTTTTACTATGTAGCTTCTATTTTTTGTACATAAATTGTAAACTTAAATGTGTATTATGTTACAATTTAAGACATGGGTTTGTTGAAGTGGCTTACAAAAGTTTTAGTAGTTGCATTGTTTACTTAAAAACATAATAGAAAATGCACAACCGCCTTTTATATAAAGCTCAAAGACTTAAAATGTTGATGGTCTCTTTCTCTTCAATCTTATTTATTTGTATGTAAAACATAATTTTTCTTTTTTATTCTTGAGGTAATTTTTAGAAATTCTTAAGTTATTTATTGTTGATGATTAGGGTTAGTTTTAAATATTTATGTAGCAAAATAAAGCCTTCTTCTGCTACTTATTTTGTAAAAAATAAAAGTTCCTATTACTTGTATAATTCTGATTAAAATATATTTTTAACGACACCAATTAAATGTTAGAAGAAATTTTGTTGTATGATTTTATTTAAACGTTTTGTTTTTCAATGAAAATAAGAAATGTATTTTATATAATTTTGTATACATAATGTAAATTGCAAGAAAATGTAAAAGCAGAATCTGTTCTTACCAAGATTCTAAATGATTAAAATATTTTTAAAATCTTTTTTTTTAATACTCTAACTTTTCTTATCAAATGAAAAGTGTGTTAAAATCTTTATTTTTCTAGTTCTTACACTATTCAATTAGTCCTATTGTTAACATAAAATATATTGTTTCTTATATTTCAAAGTGTAATTTTTATACTATTTAATATGCTATGGTATAATTTCATTCTGAAAATGTTTTCATGTATTTGGAAAAATAATATAAAATTAAATCACTAACATTGTGTAATCTATTTTAAAATAAGAATGTTTCTTCTTTGTATTATGTAAAAATGTTTTTAAAATAAATATTTCAACCTTACTATGCAATAAAAAACCAAATTCAGTATGCAAATTTGTGTTTTTTATTTTATATTTTTATCATAAAAAATTCTATTTTAATAGAATTCTTTTGGCAGAATTATAAAAAAATGAAATAAAAACAGATTTTTTTTTTTTTTTTTTTTTATAACCATTTAGTTTATTATACATAAATCTAACTATACCAGAAGCTTCAGAAGCAATATCACTATTCTTGTGATATTTTAAAATTGCTTATGAATTTTGGCTTTCTAGTTTTTCATTTTTGCAATACTTAATTTTAAATATTTTTTATTTATTGTTTTTAGTCAATATGACATTTACAGGTTTATTTTATTCTGTAACTTAATTGTAATACATTACACTGATATTTTTTCATGCTTTTTATCAACTTTCACTCTGCTTTTTATTGTGGATATTTATCGAGTATTCATTCTCCTAATGAAACAGTTTTTAAGTCTTTACTATGCCCATTGAACAAAATATTTGCTCTTATTAGCAGATTAATCATTTTAGTTACTAAACTACTTTTACTGAGTGCTCAAAATTATTACTCATTTTTAAAGATTTAACTCTTATTTGGAACAAATAAAAAAGGAAAAACTTATGAAAATATACAATATTTAAGTAATTAATTATTGATTAAAAAGCTTTGCAGCTAAAATTTCACTGTAAAAAATCTTTTCAATTTCACAAATGAGCAGTATTGTAATAAAAATGTCCTTTTTTCTTTGAAAATCATAATAGGAAGGAATTTCATAACATTTTCTGCTAAAACTGACTTTATCATTCATGTTGGCAATGTGAGTACTGGTAAAACAAGCAAAAATCTTTTCTGATGGGGAAACTTAGAGAAAGGAGTATTTTATTTTTAATTATTACGCAAAAGAGAGAGAGCTGGCAAGAATAACACACGTGTCATCTTCCTAGAGTTTATAATTGTACTTTCTTTTTTATGTATAATGTGCTTTATTGGTGAATAGCGAGATTATTTCTTGCAAGTTTGCCTCATAAATGTTGGAAAGAACTTACTCGTGTATGCTTGTACAGCTGCCTGCGATTCTTTATATTTCCAATATAAAATTTTAATTCATACTGAAATAAAGAATTTTTCATTTGGATTAAAATTTTTATACTACACACATGGTTTGCAAGCTTTTGTTCCATTTACTGGGATTTTTCATTTTCAACTAAAAGTATATGCAATTATCCTATTCTGTTTAGTAATTGCAGAATACAAATTAATCAATGTTAGTTTATCAAATATAAAGCACATGTCATAGAATGTAGATATTTTAATTACAAGTATAATCTTCTTATCTAAGATGTGTAGTGTAAAGCATATAGCATGAATCACATTGCTGAGAATTTATTTAAAATATTATTTTGAAATACATTAAATGAGAGAGAGATTTTAGTCTCTTTGTTATTTTTCCCCGATTTTTTTCTTTTCTTCCCCCTCCCCCCCCAAAATTGTTTTGAATTTTTATTTGAGTCCTTGAAAAAATGAATTAGTCCTGGAATCTTTACTTACCTTGTTAAATTTAACTTTTCTTCGGAACAAAATAATTTTAGTTTTATAATTTTTAAAGAAATTGTCTGAAACAAAATTGAGTATTAGTTTTTATTGTTACCGTTAAATGGCAGTAGGATAGATATTAGATTTTTGCTTTCACAATTGTTCAAGATAAAGATCTAATTCTGCCACAATAGTTTCATGATGATCTAGTTGTATCAGGGTCAAGGGTTGTGTTTAAATTTATGTATGGGGATGTAAGAGTAATCATCAATAAAATCATTGTGTGGTGTAATCAGGCAGGTGATTTTAATTGGTTCTTTTTCTGCTTTCTTTATATTTTATAAATTTTACTCAATATTTTTATTTAAATATAAAATCTCTAAATTAAAATAATACTTTCTATATCTTCCTAGGTGAATATTAGATTTCACTGAAGCGAGATTTTGATTGTTTATCAATGAAATAAATTATTTAATATTCTTGGTGGAAAGTATCTTTCCAATGACCAGTGGTCTCGGGAAAAGCCATACAAAGTTTGACTTTAGCATGGTTTAAAAAATCACATGTACATTGCCTAGTTTGCAAGAGAGACTTCTGTATTTCAAGTATGAGTGAATCGATAATTCTATATGAAGGGGCAAAAACGTATTTATCAGAGCAGGTTGTATCTTATAAAATGAACCCAAAGCATGTTTTGAAATTATAGATTCATTTGTTTCTTCAAGAAAAACTTTAAAGGCTTAAATTCTATGGGTCCTTAAAGTTTTAAACAGTGGATTCAGCAACAGTTCTTGTAACAAATACGACATCTTTTTTACAAGCAATGTATCTTGAAAGTGTTAATGAAAAGCAACTTGGTTGTTGTGGAAAAAAAATTTAGCAGTTTTTGGAATTGACTTTATTTTTTCAACTTATTGAAAGGAAAAATCTAATGTTAGTAATTATGCACTTCTCTTTGATGAAAGTCTATATGATCATTTGCACAGACCAAACAACTGGATCGTCTGGTAAGATTTTAGGATAACAATACTCTTAAAACTCAATATCTATTACTTGTCACATTTTTTAGGTCACTCAACTGCAAATGTATATTTTCATACAATTGCACAAAAAAAGTGCAGTTTTCCCCATAAAATCATAACATTTTGATGATGGGATAATGCGTAAACATCAAATGAGAAAAAAAAAAGTCTAGTCGAAGTCTTGCTATTGAGATTAGAGAGAAATATGGAATGTATTTAAAGTTATAAGCCTAATATTATTTCTAAGTATATTCACATTTATATATATATATTTCAAAATAATGCGAAGTACATGAGAGATGTAGTATTTTACTTTTGGGAGAATAATTACAAAAATGTTATCAAATTGTTTAAGGAAAACGACTGTAGAGGATCTCGTAAGGACAAATCACATCTTGTTTAATGAATAGATTTTGTTTGGTACTTTTTCACTACAACCCGTAAGATGAACGCCGTAATGGAAATGAAAAAAATTATTAATTACTGTCGTAGATATTCCATTTGCATTTTCAATGGTTTATGTGTTTAGAAACTATTAAAAAATAATACAAACCTTTTCTTAAATTAAATATCTCCTATTGACAAAACTTATTTAAATGGAAATGTGTATTCTTGGCGGAAATTTGCTTAGGAATTGCATCGGTGAGGGATTGCGTATGTACAATGTAATAGTGCCTTTTTCAATGAGACAAAACTAAATTTTGCTGTATTCGGTTCTTTTCTGCTCTTGGAGATTTGTGGCCGTAATGCTCCTTTTATCTGACAAAATTATCTTCAAACAATCTCTTCCACCAACTAGATTCACCATTTAGCTTGTTTACCATTGTTTATCACTTTTTACACAATTTAGTATATATTAAATTTAAAATAAAACTTTGAGCCAATAAAATCATCGTATTTACGTTATGTCATTTTCGCTTCTCCTTAAGAAACATCCTATTTGTTTAGGATCATAAGCGGAGGTATAATGGAAAAGTATTTTTTGTTTCCATCATTGTTTAAGTGTAGGAAACGATAATGATGTCTGAGTGCAAAGGTTTCAACAAATTAGAATTCTATTAAACTAGAAAGGAACTTCAGGATCTGAATCTGAAGACGTTTGATGCCCAAAAATTTTTGTCTGTTTTAGAAATACAGTACATTTCCAAATATCCTGCCAAATGTAAAGGAAGAATATGCCGAAAAACAAAAAGCTGACTGTATCAATGAATTCATTTCTTTGCCCACCAATACTAGAATATAAAAAAAATTTTCCAAAACTCACGGTTATACAGGCTGATTCAAAAGTAATGTGGCAAATTTGAAATCGTCATGAATTTTGATTAAATTAAGTTATTTACATAAAAAAAATTTTGTGTTTTTCTTCAGTATAACATACTTTAAGTAAGTGTTTAAGCCAAGCCAAAAGAGATTTTTCAACTATTTATTTTTTAAAAGGCAAAGAATAAATACATTTGGCTGGCCCTACCGATTCTTCTATGATATCAGACGAAGTGTCCTGCCGCTCCTTGATTCGGGGTGGCAGTAGACAAGATCAAATTTATCTCATCCGATTCCTTAGTGGTCATCTGCCCTCAATGACTTTTGTTGGTGTTAATAAACACTTCAAAATTTGCACTAATGTTCTGCACAGGCCTTTCCTTGCCACATGTTATCCATCTGGGGCTCATTAAGCAGGACCTAGTTGAAGATCCCCGATTGGTAATGGACTGCCACTGCATACCTTCGGGTGAGACGATGTTCTATTAATATTGATAATGGACTTCTTCAGGGCGAATGGGATCATGGACCTGATCTAGATCTGATGTTCAAGGGGATGAGAAACAACAGCAACAGATAAATGGCACTGAATGTTTCAAAAATTTATTAGTGAAAAAGTATACGTTATACAAAAATTCACATATTCTGTTTCACTTTTGAGTGTTCCACATATTGTTAGCTGAATAATTAGCACTTTGGGTTTGGTTTGGCACTTGTGAAGTTGATTTTCACTTCAGGTTCCGATATTTGTAGCAGTTCAGGATCGTGGGTGACGATTGAATTAGTCCTAGTTCACTGTACGAGCAATAGAAAAAAAAACAACTATTTAAAATTTATATTTTTATTAAATAACCAATTAAAGTTATTATGAAGTGATATATTTACTCAACATTGCACAAGAATCGAAATAAATTACTTCTCTGAACCGTCAGATTGCGATCTTATCATTGAAAATGAATCAAAATTACTAGGTGGTTTAGTGTGTTTATTGGTTTTTGTTGACAAAATTGTGCAGCCGTAAGCATTTTGATTACTTAATTTAGATATTCTTAAAAGTTCTTTTCTGTATCAAATATATATCTCAAAAGTATCCTTTCTATATTAAATGTGTATCTTGAAAATGAAAATCTGATTATATCAGTGAAAGAATAAATAACCTTTTATATGTGAAAAAATATTTCAGATTTAAATCTCAAAAAATGCATTGGTATAAAAAAGATTTGTGATAATACAATCAGTTTATAAAGAAAATAACATTTGCATTGGAACAATGACAATGAAGAACTGAATAAATGTCAAATTTGTCAGCATCAATAAAGAATGAGCTTTAAACAATTGATATTTATTTATCTGAAACTTGTTCTCTTTATTAAATTTCATGCTTTCATTTCATACGTGTCTATTTTCTATATATATATATATATATATATATATATATATATATATATATATATATATATATATATATCTGTTTTATATTAAACAAAATTTAATCCTAATAATAAAAGTGTCTTTAATTGACCCTTCTAATATTAAAGAAAAACTTTTTATAAAGAACCATGGATTCAAATTAAGAATCACTTATACTTTATATTAAGAACATGTATGTAAAAGTTTTAGTATAATATAATATAAATGTATGTATGTGTATATATAATATGTATACTGTCACTATTGTTAAGTTTTTATATATATTAATTTTTTATACCTTTATGTGTGTGTGAATCAAGCAAATTAAAAATTAATTTAAGTTATTCTTGTCAATCTGTTCTATTGAAAACTTTAGTTTTCAAAGGGATATATTTATATGGGATATATTTGTATAGAATGCAAATATTCATTAGTGCAAAAAATTTTTTTTTAATATTTAATACCCATTTATATAATATATCAGATATAATTAAAAATATTTTTGAGCAAATACCAATTTTTTACTATATTCTATATTGTTTTCTATGTATATTCTCAATTTTTTTCACACTTTGAAGATGCAACTCTTTGATTGTTGCTGTGTTCTACATTTGTAAAAATATTTGAGATCTGTTTTGCTGAATTGTACAATATGAAATAATTCAAACTATGATGTCAAAAATTGTTGGCAATAGTCATTCCATGCATTCAAGGTTCCCTATCATTCGAGATGAAATGTAAATCGTTGGATTGTAAATTATTGTGTAATGTAATAATACTACTTATTACTAAATTCACATTCCGCCCCATAGAAAGAGGTCAAACATCTATACATTAAGAGCGGACGTAAAATGTACGTGAGTCCCTGCTGCATGTATAGACTAAACTCAACCGAGCATGTCCGTCTACTAAAGTTTCAGGGGAAGTTTTACTTTTCGTTCCATTCACTTTTTTTTTTTTTTTTTAAACTCAAACCTGTTATTTTATCTTATACCACTGCAACAATTTCAATCTAGGTACGAAGTTTCATAAAAAGAGTAGGTCTCATGGGTGGTTTAGATAATGATGTTTGAATACACACCAGCCACTTTAGATTTCGGACTAAATGAAAACGATAAATTATTTTTTTTTCCTTCTATAAATTCTGTTCGTTTTTCTACTAGTCTTGATAATGTCATCGAAACTTTGTAGCTCAGAGGTAAGTCAATAGCATTTCTCTTGTTATTAATCTCATAATGACGTTAGAATTTGCATTTTAATGAATTAAATGTTGCCTTAGTTTGTTTAAAGAATATATCATTGTAAATAAACCATTATATAAGCCATCATCTTAAGATATCGAATTTAATGAAAACGATATATAAAATAATTATTTTTATAAATTCTGTTCGTCTTAGAATGAATTTTTTTTAGAAGTTTTGGCGATGTCATCGATATTTTGCTACTCAAAAGTGAGTTTAACCCCATTTCACATGTTATTACCCTTATGATATCGTTGGAATTTTCGTTTTAGTAGGTCAAATATAGTATTATTTTGTTTAAAGAATGGAATTAAAAAAAGAAATTTTGAAATATGTTTCATAAAACAGTGAGGTATTTTATTCAGAAGATAATGAGACAAAGAAAATATAAAGGAATCAAGTGAACTTAGTTAAAAAAAATTCTGAATGAAATCTAAATCTTGCAAAATTTGTATTTTCTATTTTCCAAAAGCAATAAAGCTTCAAATTATAAATTTTTGATTTCCTTAACTGTGTTAAATATATATTTAAAAACGAAACGTTTCATGATGTCATTTTAGTTGAATTTTCCGAATCGTAAAATTCGGAAACTTAACTCAGCGGCACGGCAGCACATATGCGGGACAAGGCCTACAGTGTCCATATCTGTTTTCTTGACAGAAGGCCCTGGAGTGCGAAGCATATGTCCCGATCAGTGGTCAACCTAACGCGAAACCCCAGTGCTTAAATCTCAAGCTTACTCAGTTTTATCGACCCATTGAAGGGATGAAAGGCATGACCAGCCAGAGGATCGAACCTTGGACACACGCCTTGGAAGCGCTATCTATTAGATGTCGGGTTTCATAAAACAAATAATTTTAGCTTTTTATTTTAATATTTTTAAATTGATCAATTTTACTCTAAAAATTTGATATTACAAATTTAATTTATTGATTAAATTTGTATTATATTTGTTAATTATAATTTATAATAAAGTCTTTAATGTTTTTGCCATTTATTATGGGTAAGATTTATGAAATATGCAGTTTTATAATATATCTTTACTTCAGTTCTAGAGTAAAAATTTCCTGAAAGCCCAGGTTTGCAGCTTTTCAAAAATTCTTTGGGTAAAATAATTAGTTATTTTGATTGTTCTTCATTAAACTCAAAACATCTACTTTTAATAGAGTAAATGATGAAAAAAACACATCTACCGTCTAACTTTTTTAACTAAAAATTTTTAATATTTCATTTGAAAATAAAATATTCAAAACTAAATAATTTTTTCAATATTTAAATTTATATTCTATATTTTATTTTTATTTATTTTAATAAGTGGAAAAGTAGTAAGAAAATCTTTTCAGATTCATATTTTTTATAGTATAATTTTCAAATGTAATTCCAATTAAAAATATTTGACATTATGTCACTTAGTCTGCTCATCATTATACGATCGCTATTTGGTTACGCGGCTAACTTGACCAAGGCCTTAAATATGAACAATCATGGCTGAATCCAACCCACGAATTGCTAAATTGAAGGATAGACCGTTAATCATTAATTTGCCAGCTTAATCAAATTACATAAAAGTTTTCTCTTCTTTCTACCATATTAAAAAATAATAATAGGTTAAATTCAAAAATTTAATGAGATAGCGTAAGCAAGGGATTAGTTTTAAGAGTTAAAAGAGATTGTTTACAATTATTACTATTATTAATTTAAAATTATATTAATTAGTGAAATTTTTAAAAATTTATATCGTCCTAGCCGATTTAAACTAACCATAAAGTGGATGTTTTGTCACGTCTTTTTCATTTTGCTTTTTTCTTCTGTTCTATTATCAACGTGTTAATGTCTTGAATTAATTGAAAATTTTCTCAAATCGATGATCTTTATATAAAAAATACTTTTACTCACAAACTGAACTTCGACAATCTGTGCCCTGAGCGGCACAGATACTTTATAATCTAGGATGCCAAATTTTGAATTTGGTGATTTTTGATGGATTATCTTATACATAGGGCAACCTGGTTTTCATTACATCATAGATATGAGAATTATGCTGAAAATTCTATTTTGGTAACCCTAGTATTTACGTCATCGCGCTTGTCACAATATGTCATCTTGGCAACATTTCTTAATCGCCAAAAAAATTCAGAATTTGACATCCTGGGTTATACAGCATTTGTGCTCTAAGACATTTGATGGTGAACTTCACCTTGGTTGCTGCCGCTCGAAGAATATGATTTGAAAGCAGGTAGCAAATTAGTCGGATGTACAGTAACGTCTCAATACGGTGTCATAACTAATTATGTGTGACGTAGATGATACTCTATCTGACGTCATGGATATTTTAATCAGTGAGAATTGGGATAAAGCGATATAACCCATAATCTCAACTAGAACGAAAGAAACAACTAATTTATGGTTAAAAATGAAAACTTTAGAGAATTCAAAAAATTCATAGGATTTCGTGTTCGAACAAATAAAGAATTCCTCCAACATTTAATATTAGCAAAGAAAATTTCGAGAACTTTCTGCTGTTGTCTCTGCATTTATACATTATGTATAAAACAGAAAATAATGAATGACTATATGAATGTAAGTTAATATAATCACATAAAAATTTATCTTGTTGATATATGTCGTTTTACAAATTGTTTAATCCAAATAATTATAAACTTAAAAATTTAAAAAAAAAATCTGATTTCTTGTGCTTATAATGGAATGAGATATTTATTACACGAAGCGTAGCGTAATACAATTTCTAAAATTTAGCTACTTAGCTTACTGTTCCATTATTTCGGTTATTTTAAAACATCGAACTTAATAGGTGTGAAAACTTTTTCTTATAGAAATTGCTAAACATAACAAAATTATATGGATAGAATGATATTTGACTTGAAACGAGAGAACTATTATTTCTTAACAGAGAACAATGTTAGATGCCTGATGACAAAGAACCGGCCGTTAAGCAACTTATTTTTATTGTGAGCAATAAAAGTACTCATTGCAACGAAGAGGATCCTGAATGCAATTTGTCGGAATAAAAAGCTTATCCTTTCCAACATATGTCCACTTCCCAAATGCATAAGAAAAATTTTTCTGAGTGAATTTTAAAATAGCATCATAAAAAAGCTATTTTATTAAACAAAAAAACTGAATTAAAATAAGCTAATCAAAAATAAAAATGGTATTTGAGAGGAAATATGTTCACGGAATATACCATCGATGTAGATTGAAATAGTCCGTTATGATTGGGTAAATAGACTGAATTATTCCAACAAAGATTGAACTAGCCCACAAATTGAAATAGTCCAATATATGAAGGAGCCATAGATTCTGATAATCCAACTCAGAATGAGATGGTTCAACATAGAATGAGCCATACAACAGACACTCCAAAATAACAGAGCCACAGATCAAGATGGTCCAATATGACAGAACAATAGATGAACATATTTCAACATAAATTGAACCATCCAACATGAATGAACCATAGATTATTATAAACCAACATAAATTTTTCAACATAGATTGAGCCATATATTTAGATAGTCCAAAATGACCTAGCCATAGACTGGGATGGTCCAACATGACTGAGGTATAGATGAACGTATTTAACACAAATTGACCCATAGATGGAAACAGTCCAACATGAATGAACCATAGATTATTATAATCCAACATAGATTGATATGGTTAAACATACATTGAACCATAGATTTATATAGTCCAAAATAACTGAGTCCTAGATTGAAATAGTCAACATAAGTGAGTCAAACATTGGGATACTTAAACAAATGAAATCACATTGACTGAAATCCAGAAGTGAGATTGGATGAATGCTGGGGATACCTTTACTGTTGGTAATTTATTTATTGATGAAATGCTGTGCGCTTAATATTATTTTAGAGTGTGTCTCTCTCCATCTAAATTACCATAATATTAATTTAATCCTGGTTCGCCACGACTGCCATCAGGTTATTAATCAAATTACCATCATGATATCAGTATTATTAATAAAATGCACTTATTTTCTAAAGTAATATAAGGCTAAGAAAATTGCTACACTTCATCAAAGAATGCATAATGTTAAGAATTCATTCATATTATTTCATACAGCAATACTAACAAATAATTGGCTCTAAAGTAATATTCAAATATATTTTTGAATCATTAAAGTATATATAAAGCTTCTGAAGTTAAGTCTAACATACATCAAGATTTTTTTTTTTTTTTTTTTGGAAACTGCACTATGATAGAGTTACATCATATAAATAATTTATGTTATTGTATAAAAAAAACTATTGCCAAATGGTTATTTTCATTAAAATAATAAATATTTTTTTCCTTTTGAAGGTGAAATCATCAACCAATGAAGAAGGAAAAAAATCTTACTTGGAACAATTAATGACATTTGTTGACTTTAAGGAAAATGTTTGTTATGTAAGTACAGAATAATATATAGCAATTATATTATATTTTAGTCCACAGTTTTAATATTATAACCTAGAAAACAAATACGTTGATTGCATTTTGATGAATTTCAAAAGAAGTGCGTATTCAAAAAGGATTTTTTTATCAGAATTGTATTGCATTGAATCAAACTGAATTTTCTTGTTCTTCTCTTAATCTTTTTCTTAATGGGCTGGCTATAGGTCCTGGGCACCTCTGGAGTTTTCTTGTTACAACCACTTTCATGGATTTTGATTAATATTTACATGTATCGGTTTCTCTACAGTTTAATGTAAAAATAAATCCCGCCTAGCTATCTGATTTCAGACAGATGCCATAGTAACAGAGCCATAGCCACATTGCCAATAAGAGTTAATGGTGTTACGTGAATAGGCGATATTTAAATACATAGCATAGCATTGTTCTAAATGTCGCCAACAAATCTTTTTACTTTCAGATTTGATGTACTAAATGTTATATGTGTTATTTTATTATTAGTAGTGACATGTGTTATTTTATTATTGATTTTGCTTCAATTCTTAATAAATATTTTTATGTTTAAATTATACTTTAATTTAATTTCAATTGCCAAAAATTTTTTTTAATTTTAAAAATTAATTAAAATTTATGATGAATATCATAATAATCACTGAAATTCGATCATTATATTAATGATTTAGTTATTAATTATTGTGAAAGGTTATAAAAATATTTGATTTGAAAATTTTAATTTTTTCGTTCATTAAATTTTTACATTAAATTAATTTTACATTTAAATTTAAATTATGAAATTTAAGTAATGTGTTAAATAATTAAAACATAAAACAATGTTATAATTCAAAAATAATAACAAATAACTTTAATTTCAAAGATAATAATAATAATAAAGATGAAAAGAAAACCGCCATCATGGCATTCAGTATGCCACATTAGGCACTTTCTTTCCCCTGACGAAAATGGAACGAGTCCTATTTCCACGGCAACAGAAAAATTGGCTGTATCTACTTTCAGGTAGCAACTGTTTCTTTGGCTCTTGAGGAAATGAGTAAAGGTAGTGATTGCAATATTGTATTTTTTGTTGACTCTGGAGCCGCCATCCAATCTCTCACATCAGTTACGCCTAACAATATGAAGTTTGTTTTCCTCTGTCAGATGGCTAGTTCCCTTCTAGAGGAGGGACATCAAATTGTGCTGCAGTGGATACCCGGCCTCTATGGTAATGACGTGGCTGACAAACCTTGACACTAACTTTGTCCAGCTTTGAACCATAGTATTAAAAAGCTTGCCAAGAGAAATATATATATATAGCTGCCTTGCGTGGCAATTCCGCGAAGGATAAGGCATCTTTACTGACAAAGCTTGTTCCGTACTCTCATTAACTCAGCGCCTGACATGTTGCTGCGTGTATCCCCGTCCACGGTGGTCTTACAATCTAATGACCCAACCCTGTTCTCGTTCTGTATTATGCAAATCATTTCGAAATATAGATCACTTATTGTTCGTTGCTCCCTCTCTCGGTTTGCGGAGTTTCGTCAATTTCTAACAACTCCTTCTTGGTGTTGCCTTTTCAATGTTCGGCAGTGCATGAGGTTAGCTTGTTAGCATTTCATGCAAAACTGTAATAATCATTATTTTGAAACTAATTACATTTTTTCATTCATTAGATCATTCATTAGATTAGATCGAATAAAGTTTAATTGTTCCAAAATTGTTAAAAGAAAGCAATTAAGAATATTGTAACTGTATTGAAGCAAATTTTCTGTCCAGTTCAATAAAATCTTACAAAGTTTTCAAAATATTTTTATAACGAGGAAAAAAAATATTGAATAATGAATATGCTAACATGTATATTAATGAAAACATTAAAAATGTAAAAATATTTTAAATTTATTTTCTGGTACTTATACGGAATATTTATTCAAGCGATATTTCACTGTATTAAATAATGAAGACCCAAGAGCGAATAACATGACTCAGTTAAATATGACGTTCAAAGAAAATTTTGGTATAAATCACTTTGATTGGCTTCAAGATCTCCCTTCAAGGCCGGAGATTTGATAATATAATTAAAGGTCACAAAATGAAATGATGCCTTTTTCAGTGATAAAAATAGAGGCTCGAGCTTCTATCAATGCTTTCAACGTAATCGAAAAGAGAGTTTCCAGCTAGCATCGGAGTTGTTGCTGATGAAATTTTTTAGCTGAAAAATGTTTTTTTTTAATTTAATTAAAAAAAAAAGTTGAAATTCCACAATAGTGTTGTCAAATTAAAAAGGAAACTGAATAATTCAAATTAATAAGAATTACATTATTAAGTATATAATTTAATCATTTCTAAGCATCTAGAATTGATTAAATTGTATAAGACAGAATATTAAAAGAAAATTCTTTTTTTTTTTTTTTTTGTTTGTTTTAGTTTTGCGCCACCTCTACACATGCATAGAACATTCATGATGATTTTCGGAGCTTCATACAAGAAGCATGATTTTAATTGTCATTAAATTTCGACTTAAATACTTGTTTAGTTGAAACTAAATTAAATAACAGTTTAATCCTAAGTTAATTAAAAACAGTTAGATTATAAATGTAATTCAATAACCTTTATAATCTCTCTCATTTCTCTTCTTTTATTTCTAAATCCTTGGCAGATAAGCTTTCAAGTTCAATATCATATTCATCGAGATAAAGGGGGGTGGCCAATTTTCCTGGAATCCTTTGCTCCCCCGACCACCTTCATCGACGATTGGTGACTAACAAGTATATTTTGAGGAGCTGTGTTGATCACACACATGAAAATTAAGATAGACCCCCGAAATATCGTCCCCTTAATCCCTTTAATGCCCCCTTGGCCAGTATGATGTACGTCAATGAGTTGTATACATCATGACTTAGATAATTGTTTATTTCGCTTACAAACCAACTCTCAGTTCTAACATTTCAAGAACATACTCTTGTAAAGAACATTTACAAAAAAATTACGATATGGGATTTTTAAAAGTCGTGGAGATGCTTTTTTTCAGTACAATTTATCTAAATCTTAAAGAACTTTTTCTTTATTGTTTTTCCCTTGATCAAAAATGCATTTTTATTATTATTTCAGGGATAATCTCTTTATCATTGTTAAACTTAAAAGACATTTTGGCTTTTGGTCCCGTTCAATTAAAGCTAAGGCATAAAAGTGAAGAAAATTACTGAATATTTCTTTCTTGAAAATTTTTTAATACTTATGTATAATGTACTGTGATTTGCCGAAGATAGTAATGTTTGATTTACTTTAGTTTTTACTATTTAATTAACTCTTTCGAAACTATTTAAATATTCTAAAGTATAAAACTAAAAATAATTAATGCAATGCCAAAATGAAGTAAAGATTTTGTATCATTAAAAATATCAATTATAAAATGCCGAACGAATATGCTTACGATTGCTTTAAGTTTAATTTATGCATTTCAAAAACTATGCTTGAAGCAAATTTTAATAAATTGAAAAATTTTACAAAGCAATAAGTAAAATTTAATGTGCAAAACTATTTCGAAACAAATTTTGATGTTCTTTGAAGATTGTGATAAATCTTTTGTGTGAGAATACAATATATGCACGACAATAAAATGCTATTGCGCTTTTCATATTTAAAACTATAGCAGTTTAAAAAGAGTTTTAAATAGAAAAGAAACGCAAAGGAAAATAAATCTTTATAATAACGGAGTATTCTACAAACTCGTGTAGAGTACTTTTAAAATTATTTCTTAAAGAATTACGTGAAAGAAAAATAACAAAAATAAGTACCTTTGAAGAAATATTCCACGGAAAAATCATATAATCAGAGAATGTAAGTAGAATAAAAATTCCAAAAACCTAAAACTAATCACATTGGGGGAAAACTGTATAATCGTCTTAAATGAGTCAATATGTTGCCTCAGAGTGAGGGGGGAGGGTTGGCACAGAGTGGAATGGGTGAAGTACGTCAAGTATTTTCTTCTGTCAGCATGGCGTGAAGGCTATTCCATAGTGTCCATACCAACGGGTGAAATTGGAGGGTAGTCACTTCTCTGAATTTGGGTTGCTTACATCTCCTGAAGTTCAGAGGTTGTATCATTAACCTTCATATGCTAATACCTTGGCAAAGGAGGGAACTTTTATGGCCTTAACATCAAGTACCCTGGCATTTTTTTAAAATCTGCTCAAAAGTCAAATCTACCATTGCTTCATCTTGGTGTTCTTCCCTAACTTCTGACTGGTACGGTGGCAGGTATCCAGGAGATGCTGCTGCCACTTTTGAGGGTAGTCGTGGACAGTAGATAGCTCTACCAAGACTCATAAGTGGACACCTGAAATGTCTTTGAACTGACCATGGAAACAAGATCTTATCCATATGCAGGAAATTCAATAATGCGCACTTTATGCCTGTGATCATCTGCTTCCTTATTTAGGACTTGAAAAAGGTTTGTTTCAATGTCCTCTTCATGTTTTTGGACTTTAGTTCATGGATCTGGTTTAGCTTATTGTCTAACCAAATGGGATGAGAAACAACGATGTCAATACATCATAAATGAAGCTGTTGCGGCTGATTCGGTATTTAAAGTTTGCTATTTTAGTTGTTGGTGTCAATAACAGAAGAAATTACTTAAACATTTTTGGAAAATATATGCAAAATAGGGACAATAATGTATCATTTTGCTGACAGATGTCTAAGGTATATTAAACTTTTTTTATTATTACTAGGATAGATTATTTCGAAAAGTTTTAGAACTCATGTTTCTGAGATCATGTACCAATTATTTGTAAATAATTGTAATAGAATCTTGGTAAAGATATCATATCAGAAGAGATAGTCTACAAGTTGTCTAGTAAATTACTATAATTTATCCAAATTTTTCCAAGCTATCCACAAAACTATTAATTCCATGTTTCCCATAAATTTTTTTTTTCAAATTATCTAGAGCGTCATTATCATAAGTACAATTTTTCCAAAGTCGTCCAGAAAATAGTCATCACAAATCCAATTGTTTCCAAATGTTGCAATTTTTTGGCTTTCAATGGAACCGAAAATGGTACAGTATAAATCACACAGTAAAAATAAAAATGGTACAATGATAATATACTAATACAAATACAATTTTTTCCACAAACGACCAAAACATTACTGTTATAAATCTTAATTTTTTTTCATGTTATTTAGATAACTATCGCTATAAATACAATTTTTTTTTCAAATTTTTGTCAGAGTTTTTAATTTTTCAGCTAAAATTCCAATTAAAAATATATTAGATCGTCTTGATTCTCAAATCTAATTTGATTCATTACCACAGTATTCATAATATTTCATAATTACTAAAGTTAAGCAAATTTAAATTAATAGATACTGTAATACTATAAAAGCCGAAGTCTTAAAATAAATTTTAAATAAAAAGCGTGTCTCTTTATTTTTAAAAATAAAATGACAAATATGACAAAAGTATTCATTGGTTTGGTAAAAAAAATCAGAAGTAAATAGTTGTTATGGACTGCAGACGACTGGATTACTTTCGTCATCATTTGATAATGAAAGCAATCGCATTATATGACAAGTTGAAAAAGGGCAAATGCGATACTCACTTCTTTTTAATTACGAAATTAAACTAGCCAAACTTGTAAATGAAAGTGCTTAAAAATTTGGAAATAGGCATAAAACCATCATATGTAGGAATACAAGGTAAACAATAGGCTTTTGCCGTTTTTAATGACCTATGGAAAGTGCAGGCTATTCTTATCCGTCTCACCATTGGCATTCAGCAGCACCTTCTACCAAAGTGTCTCCAGTTGTGTTGCGCTAACATTTGGGGATTTTGGACCCAATAAAGTCCACGAGTACTTGCCGTAAGTTTGATCCATTGATGAAGGATTTTTCCCGAATACGATAGTCCAGGGAATGAAAAAAGTGGTATTGGATGGTGTAAAGTCAAATGAATAAGGAGAATGGCATAAAGTCTCTCAAACAAGTCCCTGTATGGTATTCCTTGTTTTCCGCATGACTTACGGCCTCGGGTTATCGGTCAAGAGCTTTATGATTAACCAGTGTGGATTCCCTACTTTGGTATGTAATATATAATTTAATTTTTCTTCATCATTGACATGCTAGCCCAGGGTGGGACATAACCTTCCGAAGAGAGACTCTTCCAGTTTTTAATTTTAAGATTTTTTAAATCTGTTTTGAGACAGTGAATTCTCTGATTCCTTAGTCTTCCCATTTCTCAGTTGCTTGACTTAGAAGATTTTCATGTTCCTCATTCATCCGCGAAACACGTGTCCATTGCAATCTGTGAAGAAAAATTAATTTTACTACAAATCCTTGTGTATTTTATAGATCTCTTAATTTGTTCTCCTATATTTGTCAATGCATTCCAAACCTCCCAAGATGCTACGGAGCACTTTTCTGTCAGAGGAAACCAGATCCTCTGCCTCTTAGCCATTGCCCACGTTTCAGCAACAGACGTGACAATGGGTTGGATTAAAGTTTCACAGAGCGGTGATTTTTTTTCTACTAATGGGATTATATTTTAAGTATTTTGGGAATGTCAATAAAACACATGTTTCCTGCAATATTTGCATATTTAATTGTTATTAGATTTTAAAATTCAGTCAAGGCATCATCCCAGAGTAGGCCTGTGTCTTCCTCTGAATTCTGTTCCACTGCATTCTGCTTTCTACACTTGTGCGACAGTTTCTTTCCTTGATAGTCAGAAAATCAATCTCCACTGACTCCATCCATCTCATTCTGGATCCACCCTTTTTCCTGTTCGTTACGGGTTTATACAAAATATTTTTTGAACATGGAATTCATTCTTATATTAAGATAACAATTTATTAAGATTTAATATATATATATATATATATATATATATATATATATATATATATATATATATATATATATATATATATATATGTTTGTATGTATGTATATAATTGAAACACAAGGAAGAATGAACTGATTAACGTCAAAGTCACATGAAAGAATGGAAGAAGGAATAGAGTTTGAATATGCAAATAAATAGAGTATCAGCGCATTTGAATAACGCAGAAATGGCACTTGAAGAAGAACTTTACAAAAGAAAACCTGTGCTATAAATTTCTCTATAAAACATTTTTGAAAAAATTAATATTATCAAAGTATCTTACTATGCTTCTAAAACGAAGAAAAATGAGTTATCAGTATGGATAGAAACATTTTCTATACAGAGTATGGATTATCGTTCCGCGATATTGCCATTAACAAATGTCCTGCGAATATAGAATTGAAGAGTCTCTGAGGTTTACGTTGAAGGGCATGCCGGATCCCAACGCTCTCCTATGGCTCATGCCCGATAGGACAGACATTTTGCGAGGTCGGTCATGCAAAAGCAAACAAACATACCTAGCACCACAATTCTAGAAGTAGGCTTATTTTCACTGCATCCATTAACCGTTCGGACATAACGACGATGTTTTCACACACCATGATGGCCAATCAAACGTCCTAAATCTTTTGTAGGCCACTTTAATGTCCATCGCGTAAGTGTCTTTCTGGGAGAACTATTAATGAATAACGGATCGTAATCACAATGCGGCATAAAAAGAAGCCCGGATAGTTGATAAGCTCTCATCCTGGCAGAAAGTAATATCGCAAAATATTTTGTTCATCAGTGATTGGGATGGAACCTAGAACCATTTACTTTATAGTACGTTCCCATGCCGTTGGGCCACTATGAGCGCAATGCGACGATGTTTGGAGCAGCACAAATTGTCACCAAGGCTACCATTACAATAAATGGTGACTGGTGTTCCCAATGACAAAACTAAGCACAAAAGCGGTAGAATGCCTTTTTTTACTCGAGATTTGATATTATGGACAGCATTCTAATGCCCATATATGTGTTTGAAAACTCCAAGATTGTTGCTTGCTGTTCTTCAGTGTTGTCATAGAGTCCGTACACTTGGCACGATAGTCATTGAATATACGTCATACACATTTCTAATTCATAGATGATAACGTGACCTTGAATCTGTATCTTTTCTACATTTTATAGTTAATGGTTTGTATCTTATCTTAAAGATCCGCGATCTTTCAGCAAGAATATTAACAAGTGCAAGATTCTCCTTCCATACAGAGGATATTCGTAATTTGTTCTGACCTGCATGGTGTACAGACATTTTACTAATCAAAAACATTAGCTGTTGAGAGACTATGCTACCGTCATTCTCAACCTCAGCTACTGAGGTCGATCAAATGTGGCATTGACTTAATGTAGCATGCAATGATTTGCCTATTTCTGTCATCCAATCTCAATGCGACTCCATGACTAACATTCAAGTTGCAGAACGCAGCAACTTTTCTAGTAATTTCAAGCCCTTCTCAGACACTTCTTGCAAATTTAATCATTTTGTCTTCATACCTTTCGGTGAATTTATATTGAAATATTTATGTTGAATAAATACTTTAATTGCTTTCCTTCATAGCTTCGATTTTAATGGTTAGCATATATATATGTATGTATGTGTGTATGTATGTATATTATATATACAAATATATTATATATCTATATATATATATATATATATAGAGAGAGAGAGAGAGAGAGAGGGTGTCCTAAAAAACTGCATAAACTCTGTACAGTTAGATTCCTCGTCGGGAGTACATAAAAACTGACCAAAGAAGCTTTTCTGTACGATCCCTACTTTACGAGAAAAATACAAAAAACAAAGTATGACATCACTGCCAGTGCAAGTAAAAAACACTTTATTGCACATATGAACAACATTATTTTCATGTCTTTGCAGACGATAATGTTTAAAACGTTCTCCGCGAGTATCACATCATTAGTACACGCCATGGAAAGACTTTAAGCCGCCGGTGAACTGGCATATTTAAAAGACTGCATCCTTCAATTTTTTCGTGCACCGTAAGTGGCGTCCTACCTTGATTTTCGCATTTCTTCGTAAACTTTGGGCAGTTTTTATGTATTCCCAACGAGCAATCCAGCTGTGTAGAGTTCATGGAGCACCCTGTACATATATATATATAATTTAGTTACCTTCTTCTTCTTCCTAATCCCTCTGATCAGATATTCGTCCGCTTTCAATTTGAACAGAGGCTCCTTGAGCTGCGCAGTCCAAAAGATGTTTGGCCTCTTCAATGTGGCATTCGGAATGTCTTGGCGCCATTAGAAAATTTAAGGGTTTTCGGTCGCAGTTTAGCCAAAGTCCTTTCGTCCACCAATCCATGTACCAGGACATTAGTTGTATAATGTTTATATTATATAATTTAACATACATAATAAAGTATCTTAAAATTAACAATTATTAATTTATATTTTAAATAATCGTTATAACGAAATTATATATACAGAGAAAATATTCTGCATTATGCAATTTAAATATTTTTATTTTAAGTCAACATTTTCAGCATCTGTTCAAAACAACTGATTTCTAAAAGTTCTTTTTTCTTATTAGGTCATGTGCAGAATATCTGAAATTAAAAAAGAAATGTGTATGGATATAGAAATTGGTTATTCGGTTGCAGAATGCGAATCCTTGTTGACAGAACAAGATCGCCTCGAATTGAAATGTGCCGTAAGTATAATTATTTTGCTTATAATTTCACTGGTATCGCGAGATAAAGAAGAAAAAGTGGCTTTCTTTAGGAACTCTGGCATATGCACATAGGGTAATAAATTTTATCTTAGATTTTTATATATATATATATATATATATATATATATATATATATATATATATATATATATATATATATATATATATATATATATATATATATATATATATATATATATATATATATATAATGATAATGATTTGGCGATGTGACTAATTCGATAAGATTCAGTGATTTATGTTTAGTGAATCTATCTTCTAGTTAACCATGGTGTATTTATTAAATGTGCGTTTACATATTTTCTCTTTCTTTCAAATGATATAGTAATATAGTATTATTATATAAAACTTTTAATAAATATCGTTTATCAAAACAAAAAGGAAATAAATGAGTTATATTCTTGAATCAACCTACAGAATTTGATAATAAATTTATACTCGCGAAAGAAACTAATTGTTAATTGAGATTCATTATCAAAGCTTACATTGTTATATGTTTATTAAATTCCTGAAATCAGAGGAAAATGTGGTAATTGCATTCATCTTTTTTTTTTTTTTTTTTAAATTTTGTCCCAGCTTGGCTGACAGTATGGGGTGTGCTTTTCCACTTTTTCATACTGAACCATGTTTGGTGTGGAGTCCAACTGCTTCAGTACATACATGCTATAGGGATCCGTTTATAGGGTAGGTAACTATTCACACCTAATTCATACACAGAAAGGACAAAGACAGGATAAATAGAGAGAGAAAGTACATCCATGCCTTAACCGGGATTCGAACCCAGGACCTCCCTATCCGCACAGGCACTCTGACCACTAGACAGGACGGTCGGCATCACTTTTCGTTAATACCCAGGAAATAATAGATAAAAGGGGAATGGAAATAATAGGGTTGCTAAAACTAATTGTAAACAATATTCAGTTTATAAGCCGCTTAATTATTTTCTATAAGTGCGCATGCATTTTTCTTCCCATGGGGAGCCAATTTTCACGACTCTCTCGAGGGATTTAATATAAATTCAGTGTTAAATACTGTATGGATACTTTTTTACGGACAAATGTTTTCTGCTTCGGTCATGTTCAATATTTTGATTTAGTTTTACCAAACCGCTTTATTTATCATAGTGCAGGAGTAATGGCAACTTTTTCAGTTTTTAAAAAAATATTAATCTTTTAGAAACGTTTTCTTAAAATTTATTTATTTATTAAAACAATCTAAGTAGGACATTTTAATTGAGACATACATGCATCCACTGTGTTATAATTATGCTGTCGTGTCACTAAGTGTCGTATGGAAACACGTTTCCTTCTTTGGTCCTTAGAAACCCTTTTCTTACTCTCTCGTCATTAGGGCCTACCCTGAGGTGCCTTCAAATGTCATGTAATGTAATTCTTGACCACGTGTAATATATCTATGGGTGGCATTTGTAGAGTTCGCGCTCAATTTCCATGTGCTTCTGGATTATCCTTAATTTATAGCGATGTGTGTATTTTACTAGAATATAAATATTTAACAAATTCAAAATTATATTAATTCATACAACTGATTCTTATTTACGATTTCATACTTTGAAAATGAAACTGTTTCGAGGCCTATTTGAGGTACTATCGCAATACACTTGCACGTTGCAACATACGATCTGAAAATTTTTATTCTTTCTCAAAAAAATTCAACTCAGGAAAACTAAATCATGAAAAAAGAAATGTGTAGCATTTCGTCTAATTTAGCAGCTTTCATTGTTTGATTCAAAAACTTTCTTGTAAAAGCTGCAAGCTTTCTTCATTATTCAATAAAGTGCTTTCTGTTATCGAAACCACACAGATTCGCCGCCAAATGTTATTTTAAAATCAAGATTGTCACATGATGTTAGTGTTTATTCTCATCAAAGTTACATTTTGCAAAATTAATTTCAAAGGAATTTTCGTATAATATAATAAAATTGATAATCATTTGTTAATTATTTTTATGCTTCAAATTTTCAATCAAATACGGAGCTCTTGGCGCCATCTGAAATCAGTCCTGACACTAGAAAACTACCTTCAATAGTAAACTTTTCTGAAATATCTAATTCATTTCTTTCAGGATATTTATAGCAACTTTTCAGTGCTGCGACAAAGAGTGAGTGAGGCTACCGACGAGAAAAACTTCTTGATGAAGCAATTCACAAATTACATGAAGACTCTGGAGGACGCTTGCTGTTCTCTGGCATCGGCCATCGTCGGAAGGAGGGAGCTCATCTCTCATTCGGCAAAGTTCCACTGCTTCCTCTTCGAGGTAGACTCGGTCAATGCACTTTTTTGTATTTGTTTGAAATTTTAATGTTATAAATGTTAAATGTAATAATTTCTTGTGAGATTAAATGTAGAATGTTATCAAAAAATGCACACATTCTCCATCTCCCTGCCTTTAACTAACATTTACTTTATTGCATATGCATATCTTCAAATAACATAAATGGTTGAAATTTTAAGATTGAAAGATATTCGTTATAAGTTGTTATTTGACTGTGAAGGTGTTAAAAGATAGTTTAGAAATGAATTTCGAAGGAATTTTTTAATGTGTTACACGTACGCCTGTAAATCTCGTTAGAAATGAATTTGAAGATGCTGAGAGTGAGCAACACACATCCTACCTAGGACATCTAGTCTTTGGTAGGACTAAAATATGCCATATAACAGTCTATAATATGTCAAAAGAAAATGTGTATGTGTGTGTGTTGTGTATTTCAAAGGAAATTTTACTGTGATATCCAAAAAATTCATAAGATATAATCCATTTGAAAGTAAGAAATTTAAAATGCTGAAATATTCATGAATAATGAAAGTTTCAAATCTAACTTTTCAAATCTAACTTTCAAATCTAACTTAACAATCTTAGTTCAAATAATTTGTGACACAGCCAAAAGAAGAGATTCAGCTTTTCTTTTTTAAATATCTTGTAAAAATGTTTTCAAATGTCAAAATCTAGAAGTCATTAAAAAGCTAATAGCTCCAGCGAGGTTTTCTCCTCTACCTGCTGTAACGCATATAAGGGCATTTTCAATGTTTCTGAACAACTAACTCGACTTTAATCTAAACTAAGTCTTGATCGAAACCAATCAGCAACTAACTTATTTATTTGTTTATTACAAATGCTAAAAAAATTGGTAATCATATCGTTAATTCTCTGACCTTACAGTACCTCTGAATAATGCATTTAAAAAATACAAGTGCAAGGTACGAGTCAAGATGATTAGCATAGAAAACTTGGTCTTGTTTACGCAATGGACAGAAAAGTGAAATCCGAAGCTCAAACCGGTACAAATACGCCAGCAAATATGGCCTGTAGAAAGGCGAAAAATGCCACTCTTGCATTTCTAGGAAAATCAGCATCTGACTCCTTAACTAGGAAAACTCAAGGCATACTGTTGAATCACGCAGTGCCTTCTGCATTTTACTAGCAGCATGTCTTCTCCCTATGAGTAATTTTGCTGAATGGGAAGAAAGGGTGGTCAAAAGTTTCTGAAGGACCCTTGCAGCTTTCTTAAGTTAAAAAGCCTGCAGCTACATTCCCAAGAATCCTACAATGAGTTGGAATCCACTGGAAAGGAGCGTATTGTCATTGCAAGATCTCTGCAAGGTCTCTCAACATCTATTTCTATCTACCTTTTGTAATTTAAGGATCTGAAAAAGAAAGTTACAGATTCAGCGTTAACCAGGGTGCACCACAAGAAAAGGCCGGCTACTTTACAAATCTCAACAAATAACAAATTGAATGATATTTTTTTTATAGTGGCTGTGTCGCTGGAATTGAAATAGTGATTTAATTCGAAAACCTGAAACAACTTTTGCCAGTTTATTTTCTCAAGATTTTTAAGGTTTTCTCAAGATTTTACTTTAAAAATGGCCACAAAGTTTCCGTGAAGTAATTATGTTTACCACATTTAATGTTTAAATAAAAACAATAAAGTAAATATAATTGAAGATTGTTTCCTGTTACTCGTAAAAATTAACAATATATTTTTTTTCACATAAATTATAGTTTATGTGAAATACTTAGATCTCGAAAGTTAATTGGAAAATTAACTTGGGTTTTAAATTGTTGAAGACGGTAAATATAATGCAAAAATTAGTTTTATATAATACGGTTATTTAAGAAAATATATAGAAATTCACAATAGCTTATCAAAACTTGGAATTTAAAATTGTTAAAAATGGTTAAGTTTTCAGAATAATAAAAATAAAAAGGAATTTTGATAGTGAAACTTGAAATTTATATCTAATATTTAAACTTATATCTAAAAGTTAAAAAAAGGTACTTTTAAAAATCAGAAAGTATTTTTAACTAAAAATATGAATATTGAAATAAGTAATTCAATAATAAATATAATTTTTATATCATATGTAAATAAAATATTTAAGATACAAATGTTGTCTTATTTGGAAAATTTCTAATCAATGCTTTACAGTTATTATTTTTTTTAAATATATCTAAGAAATCGACAGTTTTTAAATGTGCAGTTTGAATGATTAAAGTTTTTTAATTTTTGATTACAAAAATGTCGATATTTCTTTTCTTTCTTTTTACAAAAATTAAAACTCTGAACTAATACTAAAAATTCAGACTTTCTTAAACTTTTTCTTATCATCTTAAAATAAATTTTTAAGGAAAAATAAAGGTTTTCAGCATGTTAAAAAGGCTTTAAAATTTGTGATTTGTAATTGAATTTATTTGTAAAAGTTTAACTAAGTCAAATCATATATTTACCTCAAATTATTCAATATTTCTTATTTGAATTATTTTCCAGTTTAGAAAAAATGTTCAAGAGATTAAGGAGTTTTGTGAAAGTTTTGACATCATGCGCAATTCTTATGCTGAAATTGAATCAAAAGTTAATGTGATTCATATTTTTACGGACCAGTTGTGTAAGTAAAACTGTTATATATGTTTCATTTGCTATTTTTAAGTCATAAGTGGCATCCCCAGTTCCCTGCTTCGATCTGTTGGAGTCGCTTGCTTATTGGACAAGACTATTTGCTGAAGCATTTACATCTATCTTATTGAAGTCAAGGATTCGGTTTATTGCACTCTGTGCCAACAGGAGGACGTGCATGACGACCACCACCCTCACTGTCCTATTATCTTAAAGTTTCATGAAGACACAATTCTAAGGACATTAATTTTAATTCTTTTTATGCATCATCATTTGATTGAGTTGTTTGTCAATTAATGACTAAGATGCCGAAGACACACGTAGGAAAAAAAATTAAATCTTAAGTATCAATTAAATAAAGAATACATTTTAAGAATTATATCATTTCCAAAATGATACTTTTTATTTGAACCCTATACCTCATACAAAAAATGTGAGAATTTATATTAGTTACTGGATTAAATTTGGCCAAAAAATGTACCAATCGATGCTGCAGAAATTGTTAAATGATTTGCTTCTTAAGCCTTTATTCTATAGGAGAAATGTTTTTGATTAAATAGAACCGTTTAATTTGTTAATAAGCAAGAGGATACTATTAAAAAATAAATAATTAAAGTGGTTGCTGAAATAAAAGGTCTCATTAATTTTATTCATTCTATTTGCAACTGTGTTTAAGTCTTGAGTGAAAATCAATACACACACCTGTAACCATTTAATACCACAAAAGAATTGCAAAACCAGAAGATATCTACTTCATTATTTGACTCCATAATTCACAGTAGACCTGTTAGTTTTGTTGTTAGAATATCTTCTAAAATTCACTCATTCCTGAGATTCTTCACACTCATTTATTACATTATTTTACTTAAAAATACAGAACCAAAACATAAGTCCTGATAGAGACATAATGACACTTGTTTTTCCTGGAATTTACATTGGTAAGTACTTAACGTTTTCCATTTATAGTTTGATTTTTGCTCGTATTGTACCAACATGGCACATCTTTTCCATGCCAAAATTTCTAAATTGATGATATTTTGTCGCCATATCTCACTTGATGATATAAAATTTGTTGCCTATATTATATATACTTTTTAGACGACTTTATAATTCTAAGGACCTTCCTCAATCAACAATTAATCGAGCTCACATAAAAGAAAATGAACATTTTCTAGGCAATATAGCAGGTGCAGTTCTGTCTCAAGGCCTGCAACTTATAGAAGTTCTGAGGAAGGTTCGATTGTCGGAGAGCAAGAAGCTAAGCCACAAACATCATATTGGAGGATGGTTGGCATTCGTGGAAGCTGAAAAGGAATTTCGATTTGGAGAATTAAAGTGCATCACTTTCAAAATGCAGTCTTTACATCAAATGCAAAGATGTGAACAAGGAATTAGACAGGTAAGTGGTACTATTCAACAAAGGCTTCGTTATTAATAATATCTGCAAAATGAAGTTTTATTTTTAAAAATATCACATTAAGAATATAAAATTTTCAATAGGCTGCTTTGATCCTTAAACTATAACATCAATCTTAAAATAATTTTTTAAGTTAATTTAAATTGTCGTTGCCGATTTAAACTAATTATAAAGTAAATGTTTTGTCTTGTTTTTTTTTTTTTTTTTTTTTTTTTTTTCTGTTTTATTGTCAACGTGTTGATGAGTTGAATCATTGAAAAGGCTTTTCAAACAATGCTTTGATCTTCATATAAAAAATCGCTTAATTAACAACATGAACTTCGACAGTATTTTTAATTTTGATTCTAGTGACCTGAAGTCATAAGTCATAGAGTCGTTATTCAATATAGGCTCATACCCAAATCAATTCCATTGTTAAGAGCATTTGGCTCATAGCGATTCGAAACGATTGCAGGAATTATGGCTAAGGATACTCGTAAGAATATTATGTTTTACGCACAAAATGTTCATCAACTCGGAAATCAGAATAAAAAGAGAATGGGAGAAGCTTCAAGGGAACGTGAAATGACGCAAGGGAAGTTGGTGGACCGAAGAGCCAGGAAAGAAAACTTGAATCGGACAAAGACTCAAATTAGAAAAGACAACAATTTCACGTAATTGTGAAAGCAATATCGCTATAGATTTGAAAACTAATTATTTAGAACAACTAATAATTGTCATGGTTTTGAAAACTTTTACAAGCGGAGACAAATTATTATAAAAAATATTTGATAAGAATCATGAATTCATTTCTTTCTCATCGCCAACGATACTCAGACATTCAATGGTGATTCTTTGCTTCCGCTCAGAGAATGAAATGAAGGCAGCTGCAAATTCGTCGACTAGTTGGATGTACGACGCTGTCTCGATAAGATGTGATGTGACATACATGCAATGTCACCTGACGTCATGTATATTTTAAACCAATGCGAATTAAAATAATCGTGATCTCAAGTGAAACGAAAGAAACGGCCACAGTTTATGGTTAGTAATAAAAATATTTTACGCCTCTCATTGGCCAATTAAGTCATTGCTTCTAACACTAACTGTGACTACATTTCTATTTTAGTGGCACAACGACAAGGAAATGACTTTTTTTGCGGTATTTTTCTCTTATTAAAATAGCGCATCTTACGTGTAGCATAGAATTTGCATTCCATAATTAAGCGATCATTTTTATTTAAAACAATATGGAGAAATATTGTTGTACGGTAATATTTGAAGAACCGGTAAACCATAACTCAATACTTATTGTTCCTAGAGGAAGCTTTGATATTGTAATATTTGTTGCAGTCTGTTTCAGAGATAGTTGACAGTATTATAAGGGAGGGAACCTAAAAAATTTTTCAGCATCCCCTCTGGCACATATATAGGCAGAAATGATATGCTCAAGAATTATTTGTTTTACATTAGATAGATTCAAGCCCTTCATACAAGACCATTGACAAAACGCGTGAACTCTAACGAAAAAGGCTTTGTGCTTTCGTAGTGAATGGGTTGAAGATTGTTGTATGGCATTTTAATATTCAAAGCATAATTTGACTTCCGGGAGAAATTTTTACAGATAGTGGAAATTGTTTACGCTTAGCCAAGGAGGAAGCTCAAAAAATTTCCTAGCACCTATCTCAACAGATGTGTATGCAGAAGCTCAACATCGCCTATTGCTTAACAGTTGCTAGTATCGAACCTAAATTAAATGACGTTAGCTCCCATTAAACCATCTTTAATTTCTATTAAACTTCGGCTTGCAACTGCCGGCAATTTTTGTCAATATATCGCTGGAGACTTGATGAATAAATATGCATTTTAATTGATTCTTGATCTTATTTACGTATCTTGTGCAATGGTGAAATACTTTTGTCAGCCTATTATACAGCAACTGAAAATTTTCAATGAAGTAATGGTCCTTTGAGATGACAACTTATTTTTATTTTCATTCATAAATTCTGTGAATGGCTCCTGTTTTTTAGATAATTAACACATCATGAACAACATTGTCATCCAATCTATGTAATCTAAAGCCAGTGGACATCATATCAAGAAAATTATATACTTCATGAAGCGTTAATACTTATTCAAATGTATAACCAAACTTGCCTAAATTCACCTCTGTAGCTAACAGAACTAATTTACAGATACATTTGGATCACTTGTTGAATCTGGATATCTGATTAATTGGTAAAATTGTGCATTTGAAAGCAAATTACTTAATCACGTAACAAGTTTCATCACGAGATAATTGACTTCCCCGATTTTCCACTACCATACCAAAGTACCACATCAAACTAAGTTAGATATAGTATGGCATTTCTATATTTATAGGAAGCTAATTCCTGGGCACTTCTGAATCATTCATCGTTTTTGAGTTGTCTGATTTCCTGATAACCACTTGAAAATCAGTTGCTTAATCACACGACAAATCATTAGTCATTCACACTCCAATCCAATATGCATTGAATTGTTGAAATGTCATCTGATAAGACTCATGAGGCCTGAAATAACTGCTGATGCCTGTTGCAGCTTCTACAGCAAGTTTTGTTGAGATATAGATAACCTCGTTGCTCATTGACAGCTGATATAGTTTATATATAATTTTAAAGTAATTTACGTTAGTGGCATGACTGCACTCAAATGAATTCACAAAAGTCCTTGCTACATGGGAGATTTTGCTCAAGAATCTGAAACGCATTACAATGAATCCTTCATTCAACAAAACATGGTTTCACTCTATTGCGCGAAAAATGAGTGCGGGAACCTTACCATGGCACGATTTTACTCAAACACAAAGGAAATCACGAAATCTTACTGTAAATTGTTGCAGTTCATGTTTCACTTCAGTATTTCTTAATAAGATTTTCGTTTAACATATTTAAAAAGCTAAATTAATTACGTACTAATGATGTTAAAGAATAACAAATTGTTTTATTTTTATACTTACACACATACATATATAACTTTAAATATAAATAATCTGAGTAGTTGGAACATGTTCTCATTTATAACTCTATTCCCAATTCATTCATTATAACAGCATGAAGCATCCAAGTCACTCGTCACTCACAAGATTTGAGCAATTACAACGTCAAAATAGTGTTTATATATACATACTTATATATATATACATGACTAATATTGCTTTGTTGCTCAAACCATTGATTTAAAGTATTATTTACTTAAATGAAAAAAGCAATATAACGGATTTTTGGCGTAACCAAATCAAAACCATAAATGGGGTGTACATTTGAAGAAACTTTAAATTAAGCATTATATTCACATTGTATTTTCTTGCACAAAGAGTTAAAAGGAGAGCAAACCTTAAAAGTGGAAGAAGTTGACGAAACAGATTTGATGAAATTGACAGATAAAAATAGAATTAAATCGATTTTGAGGACAAAGGTATTAAGGGTGATTGGGAAGTTGATAATTTAGCATTAAAGAAATAGGAAAAAATACCTAACTTTAGCTTAGAATCTAAGCTCGAATTTCTTGATTGCAGATGTTTCTGTTGGGGAAAAAAAAAAAAAAACCGTAGATTCAAAGAAAAAAAAGTTAGTACCGTATTCACCGGGGTATATTTTCGCCCTCTTCAATGTACATTTTTGAAAAATAAACCTTTATTACTGATCGTTATAATGAATTTAAAGAATTTTAAGTACATACAAAAACAAAATAACACTTTCTGCAAATCCCCAGTCTATCGGGGAAATAATACGTTTTAGTCTTCCTCATAAGTCATTCCCGGAGAGTCTCTTGAAGCCTCTTCTAAATCATCATCTGAATCCTCCTACAACAAGTTGTTCTCTGTACCATCCATTGCATTACTAATACCATATTTCTTCAATGGTTCCACCATTGTCTCTACTTTATATAGTTCAGCAGGTTATGTCGGTTCAGCAGGTTATGTTTATTGTATGATTACATCAAGTTTTTACCATTTTTTGCAGCTAGGTGTAGACCGAGTATCTGTCAATAGACCTGTTTCTATGTTCTTTGGCATACGCATCACACGTAGTTCGTACGCTATGTTACAGCAATGCCGACATTATTTTTGGACAACACGTTGCCAACAGTTGTAACGTTCAAGAGAACTCAGCTGTGATCGTCGATAAAAGCGCATTCATTGAACTCTACGTAAGAGTAACATATTCTCACACTCTGCAAGGAAAAAAATAAGAAAGAAAAAACACTCATAACTCCCAATAATGGAAATTTCCATAGATGAACATAACCGAGAACTGACTGAGAACTAAAGTATAAGACACACCGTGTCTTTCAGATTTGTTTTCGAAAGCGGCTTTAATACTGTGAATATTATAACAATTTAATAAGAAGTGCAGATATCCCCCCCCCAAAAAAAAAACGAACTTAAAAAAAAAAGCACAAAAGAATCGAGATTTAAAACAAAACCCAGAAAATGAAAATGATATCGTTCAAACAAAAAAATTGTTTTGATCTGATTCCATTTAGTATTGTCGAAGAGAAGAAAATTTATTAAATATTCTTTTAATATTGTAAATATTCGTATAAATATTGTTTCCTTTGTTCCTTTCTCTCGCGTTAAATATTCACTTGTATTATTTTATTTTATAATGATTAATTGTTTTTATGGATTTAAGACAAATATTTGTTTTCAATAAGTTTTTGTAACGTAACTTCTCTTTTTCCCTAAGTTTGGGGTGTCATATGACATGGTTTTACACAAAATATTAATTTTTTAAGAGTCGTCTGCTCTTACTTGAATATCCATTCTGCACAACTAAATAACGTTTTGGTCCCAGCTGAAGAAATTTCTTTCCCAGTGTAGTTTCCACAAATATAAACAAACGGTGTTCATTGGTTTTCAGTTTGTACCATTATAAACAACAGTCAAAGAAAGGAAAATGCAGCTGAAATTTTCCATTCCTAAACATCCGGTTAGATTGCCTGTAGATAAATGCTTTTCAGTAAATTAGAGGAGATATTTCTCATATTTTGTCTAGGCACTTTGCTTATTATTTAAACCCACACACATGGATATGTTCTGGGTAATTTCATTGTGTCATTTGCAGGATGAAACAGGCAAAACATTTCGGTAAAGAACAATGACTTATAAAAAAGACATTGCGAAAAAAATGGATTAAAATTTTCCATTTCATTTATCTCATATTCATGTTTTTTATTTTATTTTATTTTTTTTACAAATTTGCTTTAGCGGACTTAATTTCTTTATTTAAATTTTATATCATTCTAAGGAATTTTTTTGAATACTCAAGACTCTATTTAATTTAACCAACATTTTTAAACTTCTTAAGCAATACGTTAAATGCCGTGTTATGAAAAACAAGAAAAAGAAATAAAATTTCACGTTGGAAAATTCCAAGACCTTAATAAATATTATTATAAAGTAAAAGAATTATGTACAAATAAAAAAACTATGAAAAGAGACAAATTTACAAATGAAATTTAATTTATTTTTACAAATGTATTGTTATTGTGCTCTGAAAAATATTTTAAGAATACTAAATTAACAGTATGAAATATAAATCCAGTCTTACTAATAAATATTAAAAAAGAATAAAAATTTAGTTTATTTTTCATTCTACATTCTAATGGCACATTTCGACTAATTCAACAAGTATCTGCAGTCTAAAGCAAATCCCGAATCACCCCAAACATCAACATTCGAAATGAGATTCGAACACACCAACTATTAAATTGGCACCCAGAAAACTAATCATTGAACTTCTATCTCGCCTAAAAACGAGAGAAATTGATAGGTTTTATTATTTGCATAATGGAGTCCATATAAACTTTTCTAAAACATACAAACCTTAATTATTGTTATCATTATTAATTTGTACTTCATGAAAAAATGTAAATTTTTAAAATTTTGGCTTTTTAGACCAATAAGGCATTGTTGAAAAATAAGATGTTTTAAGCATTTTAAAGTGATAGTTTTGATAATTTTTCTCAGAATTCTGTGTTTCCTCTTTTATTAGAAAATTATGTGAACTCTTTTAAAAAATATAACTTTGATTACACTCTAAAATCCTGCAATGTTTATAGATATTTGCTTAGTTAAAATTATGAACCAAATATTTCGAAATAATAATAATAGTAATAATATATATATATATATATATATATATATATATATATATATATATATATATATATATATATATATATATATATATATATATATATATATATATATATATATATATATATATATATATATATATATATATATATAAATTATTTAGCATTTCAAAAATTAAAATTTCCTTTATGCAGCTTTTTATTAATAATGATGACATTTTTTATAATGGAATTATTTTTTAAAATAAGGAATATATTATAACCTGAAAAAAGAAATAGCAAGCACATAGAATCCATATTATATCCTTTTTCAGGCTTCATTTTGGCTGAAAGATTTAATTATAGTTATGTTAGCCCAAAGTGAAGAAATCGGAGAATCTGCTAAAGAAGCTGATGATTTATTCCTTCAACATCTGCAATTCAAACAAGTGGCTGAAGTAATATTAACTTGCTATTTAATTCAAATTCTTAATTAGTAAATTTATGATATGTTTTTATCTAAATTTCTGTTAAAAATTCATCTACTTTTTTTATGATGGGCAGGATCTCCATTTCGTATAATCGAAAATACGAAAAAATTAATTTTAACTGATGCTTTTCGTAGTAGAATTATCGACTTTCTGCAGTGTGGACATACCCTGTTGGAAGTATCAAAGGAACTTGGTATCGCCCAGATTGTCATCTCCAGGCTTTAGCCACGATTCCAAGATGATTGTAACGTGAGTAGATGTTACAGACCACAGGTCGCCCCCGAGTTACAACACCGGATGAGGACTGGTATTTGGCAGTTACTGTCAAAAGAAACAGACGGAGTACAGCATCAGATCTGTCTCGTCAGCTCTCTTCAGCTACCGGTACGGCAGTTTCAAGGCAGATCGTGTACAGACGCTTAGGGCCTATTGGTCTATATGCTCGTAGGCCTGTCAGATGTGTTCCACTTACCGCAACTCACTATCGCCTGCGGTTAGCCTGGAGTAGAGAGTGTGGACACCACAACAATGGTCTTGTGTGATGTTTTCTGACGAGTTCAGGTTTAGCTTTCAGTCTGATTCTCATCTAACCTTCATATGGAGAGGGCCAGGTACCCGTTACCACCAAGAGAACACTACTGAACAACACCGTTACGGTGGTACAGGATTGCTCGTTTCACCCGTATGGACCGGCCAGATTACTCACCGGACTTGACTCCAACAGAGCACGTGTGAGACATGCTTGGCCAACAAATTTCAGTCCGTCAACCCCCTCCTACATGTCTACCGTAACTTCGGAGAGCATTGCTTGATGAGTGGTGTAATAGTCCCAAAGATGAGATCGATAATTTGATACTCAGCATGCCTAAACATTGTGCGGCCTGTATTGCCTCGTCTGGGAAGCATACTATGTATTAACCATGATATACCAAGCATGTTATATTGGTTTTTGTAAATAGGTTCTCTTTTGAAATTTGCTCCAGGGAATGTCAAACATATAGTATCTTTTTTGCAAAGTCACATTTGTTTTGCTTCTGTCTCTTTCTTTGCCTGAACTTGCATTATCCTTAATTTAGGGACACGAGTGTATGAAGTCATTGAATACACTCTTCAAAATGAAGCAATATGAAACATGGGATAAAATAAATCCATACATTATTTTCATGATTGTTACATTACACTTACTTGCATGTGTTAAGATTAAATTTACGATTTGTTGTAAATATGTTTCTTGGTAAGAATTGTACATAACAACTGTTTAAATATACAATATTATAAAACATTTTATTTAAATATAATTTGTAAATCATTTAATTCAAATTTTATTCAAATGTAAATAAAAGTGAAATTTTGAAAAGTATTTTAAATAAAATAATATAATATATATATATATATATATATATATATATATATATATATATATATATATATATATATATATATAATAACAATATTTTTTAGGAATTTTTATTTTAAATAGAATTTATAAAATATAAATATTAATTAAAATATTATTTAGATTTAGACACCAAACATTACTGAAAATGAATTTCGGAAAAATATTATGGAAAAAATAATATTTAAAACTCTATTAAACATTTTGTTTTGCTATAAATTTTTTATTGCACGATTTATTGATATTTTATAATAAATGACTATTTAAAAATATTTTAACTTTATGAATATCAATAATTCAGATATTAATATTATTAATTTTTGGTATCTTAATTATTATTATCGATAAAGTCAAAGTATTATGTATGGCATTTAGGATGGCAGACATTTTTAAAAATATGAAATGTTTTAGGACATTTTTCATTAAATCTGAATGCTTTATTTCATTTTTAATCGTTTAACTCAATCAATGTAAGACAAATTTTTAAAAATTATATTTTAAACGTACTTTCATGCATGATATTACATATAACTTAATACCAGGAAGACATGTAGAATAATCGTAATTATGAGTAATCTATCAAAATCTGTTAACTAAGAGCTATTTTAACAATGCCAACACAAGTATTGTGGGAACCAAAAATATACAGAAACTTTTTCGATTAAAGCATTCGTTCTTAAGCATACTCTAGCAGTGAAGGCAAACACTTTTTTACAGTTCAAGGCGTAAAGCTTCAAGGTTAGGTGATTTCGATATTCTTAAATTTTTATACAATTGAGTTTTCCTGAAGTTGTTTAAGAAAATCATGGAGAAAGTAATATTCATGAAACAAATTATATTATTTAAGCAACAAACTTTACAGGTAATAAAAGTTATTTAGGACAGAATAATATTATTGTGCGTGCTATTTGACCATTAAAAATGCCTAAATCAACATCCTTGTAGGCTTGGAATTAAATATGTATACAAGAAATGTGGGTTTATAGCTTAACTCTTCAAAAAACAATTGGAGTTTTCTAAGTTGAAAACTTGCAAAATAACATTAAACGTTGTAGAAGGTAACAATAAGAAAAACGTTTTGAATAAAGTAGAGAGAGATATATTTATTTCTTCGAATCTATGGGGAACTTAATTATTGTATCTGAACTTAACAACAAATGATGGATGTGTAACAACTGACGTAACATTTATTGATCCATTTGATTTCTGGCAGATCTTATCTTGAATGGAGGTGATTACTTATTGTTATCAGAAACCCAGAACACTGTAACGAACGCATTCCAACAGACATTCAGATGGAATGGAAAGACACGAATTTCATCTCCTGTTGCTAAACACTAAGCTGCAGTGGCTTCCCGCCGCTTCCAGTTAAATAATTAGCAAAGTGAAGCATCGTTTCCCAGGGAGAGGTTGACCCCATTCCCCTTCACTGGGTTGCTAGAGCCTTCGTGGGTTGGGTGGGGTCACGCTCTTTTGTGACGTTTGAAGTCCTTCCGCTGGCTTGCAGAAGATAGTGACAGCTCAGATGTGACCTTGTCACCGTGGTTCATTCAGGAGGTTGGTGGTGAGTATGTATTCCAAATCCGTTAACTTGGAGGTACATACTGGACCGTTATGCATGTGTCTATGTATGAAGTTGAATATTATAACTCTACTATTAAGGCACTGTAGATTTTGAATTTAATTTTTCTTTTTGATGTCGCGTAATGGAGAGCCTAAAAGTCTACAGGATATTCAATGTCCACCACCTAAATCCTCTGAGTAATTTTTTTTTTAATTGACGTGTCGCAAAGGAAGAAACTCGGAAAACTCCCAAGCACAAACTTCGGCAGTCGTACATGCAGAAGAATAATATCCCTCTCCCTTTTCGTTCAATAGATTCAACTAGAAACCTTTTGTACTGACGAGTGATATCTTACCTATGGTGCTAGTGTCCAAAATTTAAATATTTAATTCGAACAAACCTTCAAAAAATTATGCATGTTAATGTCCTTCGAAAATTGCTTGAATCGAGTGAGATTCGGTACTGTCCTTGTTCGAAGGAAGAATTGGAAAAGGAGGAATAATTTATTGTTTGATGTGGTAGAAAAATAACACCATACTTTATTCTGTCATTGTGTGGCTGATGACTTCATGGCTGTAGCTGTTGAAAAGGCATTTGAATATTTACCACGGATTGCTTTCAGGGAGTTTTTACATAGAATGAAAGCGATGCTCATGCGCCTCATCAGAAGTTAGTGAGTTCGAATACTGGTTTAAGTGAAGATCCGTTGTGTTCCACGAAAAACGGATGGGATGGGGAATGTTTAACAGGTCGTGAAAGGATGCTCTGGAGGTCAGGTTAAATATTAGGAGTTCTCCTACTTCATCCCTAGTTCTAAATTAGGAAGTTACCCACCTAACTAACTTCCCCTAACTGCTAGAGTCCAAGTCTGGGCTAGGTACAGCGAAGTGTACTGGTGCAGCTATAACCGGTTCAGGAGAGCAGAATCCGCTGGGGCCTGGTCAGGTAAGCCGTTCTTTCTTGTAATAGGAAGGTAGTGGATTCGAATCCCGACCCAACCGAAGATTCGCCGTGTTCGCTAATGGCGGCTAGAGCAGATTAGATATTTCGTGGTCGCAATGTCTTCCAAAAGAAATGATATTTCTGGGGGGGCAGATCAAGTATTGGGAGTCTTCTGCTTGGTCATTGCTTCTAACTTACAAAGACTCTCATCCGGTTACTTCCATCTAACTGGGAGAACCCATCTCAGGGCTAGGTACAAGGAAGCATGCTGGTGCAACAACAACCTCAAGAGAGCATGCCCCATCGTCTTACCCGCTTGCACACAATGAGCCTTGTATCATGTTCAGTGATTGGAATCAAACTTGAAATCTTTCTTTTCAAACCCACAATTAAAATACAATGAGCTGTCGTTATTTTTTCCCCCTTAATAAATTTTATTGCACAGCATAATGCGAAAAGCATTTTAATCTTCTTTACGTACCTGCCTTTTGGGAGAGCTTTTTATTTGAAAATGGCCTTTATTTGCACTGGGAGGAAACCGGAAGAATCTCAAGTACGCACTTCAATAAGCATGCATGCCAAAGGCAGCGTTTATCTCCTGTCGGTCAAAGATAAGTTTAATCCCAAGACTTTTCTTACTGAGCAGAGTGATTTCTTTGTTTGGAAAATTTGATATCTTATTTTTCTGAATACTTTTAAAAGTTTGCAGATGAATTTTTCAAAGAAATGATGATGAACTAAGCTTCAATGGAACAAATTGATTAACATAAATAATCTTAACATAAATTAATTTGTTTTAAAACAGGACATTTAATATTTTAGTAAACTATATCGTGGTCCTTTAAGGCCAGATCTTTTCAATACAATATTGCAATTTTTAAAATCTTTAACAATTATTTCATTATGGTTTTAAAATATGATAAAATAAATTTTTCCTCTCTCTACACTTTTCACCATATTTGTTGTTTTGGTCACAAATGGTGGTTTTTGTGACAAAATTAATTTAGGACCAAATATATTCCATAAAAATTAGAAATGGCCTCATTTTTTGAATTTTTTCTTAGCACGGAAGATCGCAACTTTTTTTACTACTTTACTTGTGATCATCATTATCAATAGAAATTTGCCATATATGCTAAATGCAATGCTATTCAATAAACTGTATATTAAGAACTGTTAACTATGTGCTTGCGAATCGAACAGAAAAATGAACATTAATTAAAATTATTTTGCTAGGAATCTTTCAACATTGGCAACAAGCTGTTGACATTAAGGAAACATTTAGCCGAGACAATCAATTTGACAGACTACGATGCTCAACTTCAAAGTGAATTAAGCAAAACTTGGGACGAATTCTTAGAAGTATTTAAAGGGGTTGCTGACAGATTGAATCTCTGCCAAAATTTTTACAGAAATATAAATAAGGTATGTAAAAGATTCCATAAAACTAGCTTTCGAAAACTTTACCCACCTCTCTTGATGCTTGCAATTAGCTTTTTATATATATTATTTATATATTCGTTGTACATAATTTTCATGAAAAAGATTTAATAAAAGAACTGGTTTCTTTTCAGCTAAATATAACAAGTAAAAACATTTTTATGAATTAGTTGCATAATCTAATTTAAATAAACAGATTAAATAGATTTTAAGAAAATAATTTTACACTCAAAAAAAGATTTTTTTTTTTTTTTTGAAAGATTACAAAGTTAGAAGAAAAAATAAATTACTTAACTATCAAAATTTGTCAAATCATATGCATGCATTTTTAAACCAAATGCTCATAAGTTTTATTTTTTTGCTTTTTCTAAGTAGATATTTGTAATGCATATGTTTGTTCATCTTAAAAAATAATATTTGGCATTAATTTTTTGATAATTTTAAGCAATTTCGTCTTTTTGCAAATTGATAGTTACGTATTATTTCGTCAACCATTTCCGAAAAATTACATATATCGCCAAATGTAGCGGTTTAGAGTCAAATATTGCAATTCATTAATTTTTTTATAATTTTTAAGCTCAGATTTACATTTTTTATTTTTAACAATGTAAGTTTTAAATTTATGATTAAAAAATATGAATATGAGTTTAAATTGCTGTTTTTATTTATTTATTTCATTGAAATTAATTGTGTGTTCTATTTTTTTTTTTTTTTTTTTTTTTTTTTGCTTCGCATTTTGAAAAAAAATGATAAAAAAATTGGCGACTTATTTGTTGGCGAAAAGAATTGACGTAAGCACCATTTTATTTTATAAAATGGACAGTAAGAGAGATTTGATTAATTCAAATCATCATTTCTTTTATTTTTTGCTAATATTTATTATAACAAGTTATAATAAATATTAGCAAAAATAAAAGAATGATGATTAGGAATAAATGATGATTAGGAAAAATAAACAATAAGTTTTTTTAATTATTATTAAATTTTTTATGTATTTAATGCAATAAAATAAAAATTTTATACAGTGTTTTAGTTTTTTTGTGTTATTTATAAGCCATAACATCAAAAATTTGTAAGATGTCTTCAAATGCTTTTTCATGTCCAGCATATTAACTTCAAAAATGACAGTTATCAAAAAGGAAAAAAGTAAATTATGAAGCATTGCACTTTTGTGCAAATGAATTCATAAGTACATTATGAAGAGAATGATGCATAATTAATACATTTTTGACCTCTCGTAAATAATTTGATTTCTTGTTCTTTTACCGTAGTCTAATAACTTGTCTTTGCCGATTTTTGAATTGTTTTCAATGAAATATGTTAAATAAATTATGGATATCCAAAGCGAAATGTATTTTAATTATTAATTTCTATGTACGTTTGCAGGAACTTAAACGATTAGAAGATTTTAAATTAAATATTCGTTCAAAATTGAACACATTTGGAGAAATTCGAAAAGAACTCGTGATTAAGCGGTACAGAAAACCTTGGCTAGCGATATCATCTGCCATTGGTTATGCCACTGAAACTGGAAAACAACTCTTGAAGATGCTGGAAAAACCTTTGACGAAAAACCATAAGTATGCGTAATAATTTTTTTGTTTATAGCATTTTATTCTAAATTTTTATTTCAAAATCGTTGATAAAAAACGTTTCTTATTTTCAAGTTGCAAACATTATACACTACACAAAGAAAGTATATTCGTGCAATTTGCTTCGAGCATTTTAAAAATGATGGACTTTTGCACATTATTCCTTAATAAGTTTTTCTTTTGAATTTGAAATACGAAATGAATTATCCCCTGAAGATATTGACAGGATTTAAGCAATATAAACCTTATTTGTGCCTTTCTCTTCCTCAAAAGTACATTTTAAAGCTAAGAATTTCTATGAATATTCGCTTATTTAATATGGAAGAAAAATCTAATTATAAGAAAATTATGCAATTTTGAAAAGTGCATTTTTTGTAAGGAATATTATTTTTAAACATGATTATATTTTTCACAGAATTTAAAAGAATCAGTTTTCTTCTTTTGAAAAAAAAAAAACTATTATATTTATTTTTACTTAATTATTCTCTATATTTTTTTTATTTAATGTTAGTTTTGTGGATTTTTATTCCTCAGTTAGTAAGTATACTCTTGTATCGATTAATATTTTTAATCTGTCTTCAATTAAATATTTTTATGTTCATTTCACTTTTTATGATTCATTTCAATATATTTGTGTATTTTTCCTTAAGCTACATTTTATATTTTTGCTCTAATCATTTTTTCTAGCCAGTTACTCCTTGAATTTTTGATTTTATAATTTTATTTCTTGTATTTTACATAGTTTCCCCCCCCCCTCTTGTCGATTTGTTATCATTTTGTTATGTTTGCAGCTGTTGGGAGCAGACTACTTGCATTTTATTTCCTAAATCTTTATGCAAATAGCTTGAAATGACATTTTTTTTCTTACTTCCTTGATGCCAGGGCTTTCTAACTCCATGGCGTTCTTATGAAAGGTTTCCATTCTTATCTCCATGGTTTTCTTATTGTTGGTAACTTACTCTTGCTGTTTTTAGATTTCCTTCACAGTGTTGATGCCTTCCACCATCCAACAGCTATTCTACGGCATTTTTAGCCCTCTTATGCCATATTCACTAGTCGCAAGGATGAAAACCTGTGAAAGTTTCAAGCACCCACCCTATACAGACGTGACGTACATGCAAAAGGTAACATACATCTCCCGTAGCGGCTGGTATCAAACTTGGAAACTTATATTCTGAAGAACGCTCTTTTATCAGGCCTTGCAGTAGGCAACTTGGAAACGGTTAAGCACCCATCCTTATAGATGAAAATGCAGAAATCATAAATACGTGAGCTCTTTTCATGTGTTCATCAAGGCTTGGTATCAAACTCAGAAGCTTATGCTCTGAAGAGCACAATCCTGTAATTAGACCTTTATGAATCTAAAGATTTTTATTTGACATTACGTAACAAACAATCTAACATATGATGACCATTGTAATGTATATGAACATCAACCACATATTATTATCTTCCAAAAGAACTCTTTGAACACTGTGAATCGTACTCAATTGCGGCAAGGGAAGAGGCCAGGGAAACACCCGAACATCCACACCATACCGTGACCTGCAGGTAATAATATCCACTTCGGAGCATAAGGTCTTGGGTTCAATACCAGCCACTTTTAAACAATGGGAAAAGGTAGTACTACCATGACTTTACATGATGGATAACAAAGAAAACAGCCTTACAACAAATTAGAGCCGTGAGGATATAGCGTAGAAACATCCACCTCTAGAGCAGTATGTACAGAGAACAAAAACGCATCGCATATTTCCCGTCGCTTCAGCAACGACTGCATGGCGTCATTCTAATTCGGAAAAATAAAAGTTTATTTGCATATCTCGTATTCCTAAATTAGAAATCAAATGAGTTCTAATTTTATCAGTTAGAATCCATGAAGAAAGGGGAAACGAACAACAGTGTGTCGATGGGGCGTAAATATCACAGGTAAAAAAAATAAGAAAGCCAGTGAATGGGAAATTGCAAAAAACGTGGAGCAGGCGTATCAAAATAGAGTCGCATAAAATGATAAGAAAGCCTTCATCTCCAACAACTACTTTCAGAAACTAATCTTGGAAGGGACGGCGAGGACCTCTTGAAGAGGGGCGTCTGCCTTGTTCATTAAAATACCGTTTTGCCACGAGGGAAGCGCCTGGCCCAAGATAGAAACAGCGTCTGGAGGAGATCACTCTTCTTCCTGCAGCCGACAGAGCTTTAATTGAGCCTCCTCGACTCCCCCTTCCTGCAGCATGCGTTCAACCTGTAAGTACATATACTGCCTGTACTGCCTCATAACTCTTGTACAAACCTCCGTTACTCTATAGCAGCATTAATTTTTTTATGCTTCTGAATATATTGATTGTTTGCATAAAAAATGCTTCTTTTTTTAATTTTTTGAAGAACTCGTATCTATTCAATTATTTCTGCTTTTGATTGTTTTCATTTTACTTAAAATGGAAAGAATAGATAGTTAAAATATACCAACTCTCTCTCTCTCTCTCATTTAAGCAATATAAACCTTATTTGTGCCTTTCTCTTCCTCAAAAGTACATTTTTCTCATTCAACTTATAAATTACAAACTATTAGCATAATATTATAAACAATTATAATTAAAATTGAAAGAAATTATTGTTACTATTATAAACTATTAATTGTTACTATTATAAAGTTTTGATAATGACTAAAAACTTTCTTAATTACAGAATTTATTTTAGGGTAAGTACAGCAAAATTTAAGTAAAAAATATCGTTTCAATTTTTCTTAATTTTAAGAATTGCACTCCTCTGTATTGCAAGAAAAAAAATAATACATATTTCTTTATCTATCTATCTATCCATCTATATATATATATATATATATATATATATATATATATATATCTATATATATATATATATATATATATATATATATTAATTTTCAAACCTAAGTTTTTTTAAATATTTTTATTAACTGTTGAGTCTAGCACAAATTATTAAATATTATCTATCAAATAGCTTTTTTAAATACAAAAAATAGTTTATAAAATGCATCCTCCGATTTAAAAGCAGAACTAACAGAGACTTTATTATCGTAGTTTTTTGAGATAACATTTTTTAAATAAATCCCTAACAATGAATACGATATCGTAAGCAATTATCCGTAGAATTTTGAAAAAGTTTCAGTTGTTAGTGTTGTTCATTAATTTAAGTATTATTCTATTTTATTTTTGCTGTTGTTTATAATTTGACTAAGCAGCTTTGACATTGATTATAAAATTTTTAATATGAGGTTTATTATCGGAAAAGAACTGTAATATTTATATCGACATTAGAGTGTAATGTCGCATAGCTTTTATGCAATTCAATATATTTGTCAGTTTTTAATTCAGTTTGATTATTGTTTGAAACTTAAAAATGGATGAAAGTATGGATGTGTTAAGAAATAATTTATGTATATATAATGTTTTCCGCTTTCGATGTCTATTTCCTTAAAAATTCATTTGAATTATCAATTTTTAAAAAAAATGTTTCTCTTCTTAGTTTTATGTATTGTTGAAGAAGAAGTAGTTAAAATTATTTCTATAAATAGTTTCTTTTAAGTATAAAAACACTCTCGAAGCAAAAATAGCTCTTATCTTATATAATAAGGGTTAAAAATCTGCACATTAAATTAGATCTCATGTTGAAACGCGTTATTTTATTTTCAAGTTGTGCCCGATGTTATGCATTTTTTTTAATGTTTAATTTTCTTATTCGTGTATTTAGCTTATGAAAGAAATGTAATATTTTGTTTTATGAAGTTTAATAATTATAATTTTTTTTAGCGTAGTAAAACGGATAAAATAAATATTTTCAATTTCAGAAAATCAACAATTTTTAATTAGGTGAAAGAAATATTCAACATTTTTATTTCTTAACTAAAATATCTTACAATTATCTTATCTAAGTTTACTAATTGCCTGTTTTTATTTTATTTTCAAACAAATAATAAATGAATATGTAAATAAATAATAATAACTTATATTCCTCGTTTACAAGACATATTTAAGCTAATGTAATGCTTTTTTTCATTTAAATTGATACAATAAGTGTCTGATCAATGAAATATTCTAAGAAGTAATATTCTAAGAAGTAATATATTGTAAGAAGTAATACACCGTAAACATCAGTATCATATACTTTATGTACCGTTATTAAATTTAAGGAAAGCAATTTTTAATACGGTATGTTAATTATTTATTACATTAAGCAATCACATTACTAAAATGTATTCACTCATGCTCAGATGATAAAAATTTGTTTGTATTTTATGTAATATAAATTTTCACAAACGTGGTATTTGATAATGCAATTTCGATCAATTTTATTTTAAAACAATCACGCTGTTTTAAATTGTCTAAGATAAGAATATATATATATATATATATATATATATATATATATATATATATATATATATATATATATATATATAATATATTATGTAAGAAAATAATTTGTATGGGAAAAATATTTTACTAGAATTTTCATACGCAAATGTTCTTTTCGTTGTATACATTCAATGTAAAGGAGTTAAAAGCATTGATATTAATATTTTTCTTGAGCCTCAGTTGAATAATAAGCGCGTGTTCTAAAGTAAATTATGGAAAAACAGCATAAAACACTTTTTACATTTATAATTTGAAATTCTTTAGTGTCACGCAAATGTCACTGAAGAGAGAAGTTTTAATGTAATTAAAACAGTTTACTATAAAATTATTCTTAACAATAAACTATGTGTTCTATGAAATTTAAAAATATTGTTTGTTATTATAATATAACCAGTTATTAGAAAAGAATCAACATCATTGAAAAGAGGGACTGTTGTTAGATATAAACATAAAATTCGTCACCCTTGATATCGGATGAAATATAATATCTTAATGTGACCTCTTACTATAATCAGATATTTACTTTATCAGTGAGGAGAGAAACGTTTCTGGTCCTGTTACGTAAACAATTCAAATAATTATGAATCGTGTTGCCCAATATGTTGTTTTCTGTTGATATCGCTTAGAATTTTGAAGAATTAAAAGTCAATTTAGATATTGATCTTCGTCTTTATAGTTTAAAGTAGCTAAGAGTGCATTCTTAAATTTATAAATAAAATCTATTCTATGTGCAACTGTTTGGTCACAGAAATTTATGAAATCAAACATAATTTGGTATGTTCAATTTACTTATGTTTGACATTATGAGTTGTTTCGCTAAGTTGTTGCCCCAGTACGGTACTTAAACTTCGTTGTGTAAGGGAACGCACCAAATTAAGAACATCAGAATTATTTATTTAAAGTATATAAATATTCCATTAGAGTATGAATGATCTGTTGAATTCATGCAATGATTATTGATATTCATTTTATATTTATAAATTCATACAATTTTTAATGATAAAAAAAATAAGAATTTTTTTTATTTCATGAAATATTAGGAGATTTCAATAATAAAATAATCAGTTTACATTATTGAAAAATACTTTCTATTTTAAATATACAATCATTGGTTGATCTTGCCTTACTGTTCTGTGTCTGGTTTATCACTTTACAGTTTACTGTTACACAAAAATGATGATTTGACGCATTCCAATTATTTTAAATACATTTTTAATCAATGCAATTATTCACCCTTGAAGAAAAAGCCAATCCCATGAGCTGAAGGCCATTCAATTACCACATTCTCAGAGGCTTGCGTGGAAAAATTGTTTTTGAGTGAATTGAATATATCAAAGGGAAGAATAAATCTAAACTATTTGATTTGTGACTGTACACTGCTAAAAACAATTAAAGGATATTTGTGTTGTGGACGGAACTAGAGGTATTGTTTGAATTATTAATACATACACACACACATGATCGGTAAATGTAGTGGGCTGTATGAGAAAACAATTACATCTGTTGGCAGAAAAATCAATTTTATTCAGTATTTTGGCTTAAAAGTAAAAACACTGTGATTTTTTTCATTAGATGACAAAAAAGGTTTTAATAACAAATATGGTTTCCCTGATCGGCTACAATGGTGAATGCCGCTGAGAAGATGAAGTCAATAAGGGTATTAATGAGGAATTGAGATATTCGACTTCATTTCTTCTGCAGAAATCTTTCCATTTCTTAGAAAATTTTTTGACATATGAAATACCTAACAGCTCGTTTCCAAAGAATGTCTTAAATATGCTGTTTGAATTCATGTTGATCAAACAAAAAATCATTCGAATGGGAATTCAAATGATTTTTTTTTTTTACGAAAAAGAAAACCTCCATCAAGCAAACATAATCTGAAACATTCATGTCATTGAATGAGAACTTTGGTTCTCCTCCAATGACATGAATTCCTCTTCAATTACTGCTGTAGAAGGAATTACAATACAAGGAAATTCAAATTAAAAATGGGTTTACTTGATCGAAAATGATTTTTAATTGTTTTCCTCGACCGACGTTGAATATTTTTGAGGCATGGATTCGACAAAGTTATTAATGAGATGGAGTATTCGACCCTTTTCCTCCCTTTCCATTTCTTGGGGAATTAGTGAAGATAACAGGCATCTATCTATTCGTCTGCTTAGAATGTCCCAAATATACATTTTTAATTCATGTTGGGCAAACATCCTCGGCATTCTATTCTAATGATTTTTCCTCGAAAATTAATCCTCCATTAAGTGAGTACGATGTGCCCTATAGTTGTCATTCATTTACAAGAGCTGTAGCGAAAGAGACTACATTAAATCTTTGGACATTAAGACAGTTTTGGTAATCGGTAAGAGCTTTATTTTGAATGGCATGGAGGTCGGTGTGACAACATAAACCAGGTAGCCAAATCTTAGAATTTCTTGTAAGAACATAACATTATATTGCTGCATTTCTTTCGGATGTAAATATCTCTTATTATCAGGATAAATAAAATTGAGGCTCGATAGAAAAAAATAATACGCCATTCATTTCCCTTCAGTTCACATATTTTATTGTTCCTTCTCGATAAACGACGTGGAGCCTTGCTGTTAACATAATTTATACCACAAGGGTAAACATACTAGCGATATATATTACGTTAACAGTGTATTAGAGCAGAGTAGAAGTGGTTTCGGTCAGCTTGAGTTGAAACTTGTGTTGATAACTGAGTGAAAGTACTGTTGAAAAAGAGTGTTACTCATATTTCGGTGTCTCAGAGCTGTTATGTTTGTATATCGATTTCCGCTGGAAGTCGTTTCATGACTATTACATTCACCTGGTGTCAGGCTGCATTTCCAGTTTCAGGTAAAAAAAAAAAATCATGAAAGTCAATCTTTATGATACTCTAACGTCTTCTGCTATTTCAGGGCTCCAATCAACAATTCTTTGAGCTTCGTTTCGGTTAAATGATGTCCTTCAGATATACTTGCACACATCGATACAAAGCACTTATTGAATGTCAATCATTGCTTTCTGCTTTACCTTTCTGTAAACTGAAAGCTATATTCACTCTCCACTGCTAAGGCACACTGCTCTGAAGTTAAACTCAAAATTTCTTACGAAGGAGTGTGAAAATGAAAAAATTTAATTTATAGCTTTCTTCTTCCATTTCTTGCAGAAAAGGAATTCATTCATACAATTTCTTCATAGAAATTTAACGGTATTATATGTTTTTATTGGGGTATATATCTGAATATGTTTGATGAACTCACACCTCACAAAGCTATCTTAAAAATTAAAAATTTTACCTTCATGTTAGGCATTTGAAGCTATCGAAAAGGAGGCAAAACCAGTTGGCCTTGTTATTTATCAAGATAAGACTAAATATATGCCAGTCATAAAATATGCTCTCCCCGGCTCACCTTTCTACTGGAGATTTTAAGTTTAAAACTTGAAGAATTTATTTATCCAGGAACTTTGTTTAACTGAACCAAAGAGATCCTTCCAGGTATTAAGAGACGTACAGTCGCAGCAAATAAATCTCTTTATAGATGAAAGCATTTACTGAGATCAGATTTTTAACTGTAAGAATAAAGCTTTCACTATATAAGACCCTTATTTGTCATGGGTTGACTTATGTGCCGGAAACATGGGCCATGACTGTGAGAAAGGAATACTGCTGCTAAACTCCTTTGAACGCAAGGTCTTGAGGAACATTTTTGATGGAATTCAAGAAAATGGTATCTGACGCAAAAGATGTAGCGCCGAACTATGTTTAATGTTCAAAGAGCCACATGTTGTTCACTATATTGCGATAAATCCGCTTGAGCAAAAAGACGCTGAGCAAAAATAAATAAATAAATAAATCTTTTCATTTAGACCATATAACACAAAAAGAGGAAGAACTAAGCTTCGATGGCAAGATATAGTAGAAGAGAACGATCTGGTCCTCAAAACAAATAATTGGAAAAGTTTAGCTTCCAGTAGAAGTAAAGCCGCTGATTGGGAAATATTCTAATGATTTTACTTATATTATTTATACATATTTTTGCGTTTTTATTGTTTTAAAATTTTACCTTCTGTACTGTGAAAATTTAAAACCGGTTGTTGATAAGATAATTTTTGGCAATCACTTTAACACCATTGATTATGAAAACTCCGAAGTCCAATAAAATTCTATGTTTTCAAAACATTATTTTTATCATCAAATTTTGGTGGAAATTTTATTTTAGGTTTTAAATTAAATACTTGGCTTAAGTTAAACAAGTAATGAAATCACTCAAATATTTTACTTTAAGTTAAGCTGTATTCCTTTCAAAAAATAGTCTTAATATTTAAAAAAAATTTCTATAAATATTGCAAATATTTAAAAAAAATTTTCTTTTAATTATTATTGAAATTCTATTAATTAATGGAATATTTAAATGTCCTTGACGATTCAAACTAATCATAAATTGCCTGTTTTGTCATGTCTATTGTCCATGAATGGCTTGAATCAAAGAAACAGGGCTTTTCTAACTTTTCTCTTTATATAAGAAATCGTTCTGTTAACAAAATGAACTTCGACAGTTGATCGAAGAATGCGATTTGAAAACAGTCGGCAAATCGGATTTAAAACGCTGTCTCAATACGATGTGACTTAGGTGAAATGTTATCTGACGTCATGGATATTTTAAACCAATGAGAATCGTAATAAAGTGGAGTACTCAGGATCTCAACTGCAAGGAAAGAAACAACCACAGTTTATGGTTAATAAGGAATCCATAATCAACCTATATCAATGCAAATCTTGAAACTCAAAAGTCTCTTTTCGTCTACCAAGGAAATGTGTGGAAAGATAGATAATAATTTTTATGCCCTTATAGATAATTATTATGCAGCATTTTGGTGTATTCACTCTTAATTTACAAGTATTTTGTTGCTATCAACAATGAGGAAAGTATTAGGCCCTTCTGACAGTCATGAAAAATCCTAACTAATAACAGTCCTTAAGGAAATAATTTGGTTATATGATTTTTGTGAATAGGTAAAAACATACATTCTGCTACATATGCCTATTATTACATCTGATTACTCTATTTTATGATCACGACAATTGCATAATGCTTCAGTGGGGACATTGTGTTGCGTCAGCTTCATACGAGGGTGACTCTGAAATTTTTGAGATACGCGCAGACGCGAATTTACAAAATAAAAATAAAGGTTTAATTATAAAATACACAGAAGACGATTTTTTACTAACTTACTTCAAATTGTTTTAGCGACGCATAAACTTTAAACGTAAGAGAAAATGGAGTTGACGCAAGAACATTTTCGCGCTATGATTTTCTACAATTTTAAAGCAGAATTAAATCCAGAAGAATGTGTTCAACAGTTGCAATTAGCATTTGGTGATGAATCTCCAGCTCGTGCTACTGTATTCAGATGGTTTAGAGAATTTAGAAGAGGTCACAATTATCTTCAGGATGATGAACACACAGGAAGGCCGCCGTCAGCAGTAATCCCGGATAATGTGTCTGCCATACGAAAAATGTTTTAATGGATGATAATCGTTGTACCTATCAAATGATACATAAGGAACTTAACATTAGATCAGCAGCCATACGCAAAATCATTCATGCAGAATTACATATGAAAAAAGTAGTTTGCCGTTGGGTTCCCCATAATCTAACTGAGGACCAAAAAGAGGAGCGTGTCAGAATCAGTAAAGAAACTCTTAAATTGCTAAATGATGGTGGCCACTGCATCATTTCTAAAAGTGTAACAGGTGATGAATCGTACATACCGTTTTTTGACGTTCCAACGCGTCAAGAAAGCAAAGTATGGGTCTTTGAAAATGATCCCACGTCGACCATGGTGAAAAAACAATGCGCACTGAAAAAAGTGATGTATGCCGTTTTCTTCAGAAGTACGGGATTGGTCAAAGTCTTCAAGCTGGAAGGACAGAAGACAGTAACAGCAAACTCGCATACCACTAAATGTCTTCCAGAAATTCTACAAGAACTGAATGTTAGGGAATAATGCTTTACAATGACAATGCATCTTCACATACAGCCGGATTAACAGTTGAGTTTCTTAAACAAAAACAAATTAAAGTGATCGAACATCCACCGTATTCACCTGATCTAGCTATGCGTGACTTTTGGTTATTCTTTAAACTAAAAAAGAACTTACGTGGATGTTGTTTTCATTCAGAAGAAGAGATTGATGTGGCTATAAATGTATTTTTTTCGTCTATTCCAAGAAATGAATGGCTTGAGGCATATAATCTGTGGAAAATTCCTCTACAAAAGTGCATTGATGCTGGAGGAAACTACTTTGAACACACCTAAAATTTTGCAAGTGTAACTTTAAAAACCTAGTTGTATCTCAAAAATTTCAGAGTGACCCTGGTATGAGCTTAAACATCGATATTGAACCAGGATGTGCATAAATTGAATACAAGGTTGATATTATTGCTGGATGAATCTATTGCATATACTTGGTCATCAATAACTTTTTACTTTTATGAATCGCATAAAAGACAATTTTGATTTCATTTTAATAATAAGGATCGATAAAGAAGCTTCTACTTCTTTCTTGATATATGTATTAATAAGTCGGCAATTTTTGCAAGGAAAAAAAAAAACATGTCGTCAATAAATTAAGGAAAATACCATAATATATAATCAAGAGACAAATACCATAATACAATTCAATCTGAAAGCATTAAAGAGAGAGAATGTGAAAATACCGAAATATCTAGCTGAAAAGAAGCTAAAGAAAGGTAAGTCAGGATAGTAATTAGAAATATAAAAATGTCAATTGAAATATAAAAAAGAATAAAGACAAAATATGAAAAAATAACATGAAGCATAAAGGCGATGTCTTTCTCAGGGTCAGTTATGCAAAACAAACACTCTTCTGACGAGTAAAGACTCGCCCGAAATACAATATACTGAATTTCAGATATCCAAGCAAGAATTCAAGAGACAAGAAATGTAACCAAATCAACAACCTAAAATCCAAATGTAAACCTTAATGAGATAAATCCGTTGCCAAGAATTTAAAATAATTTTGTTTATTAATATTTATTTGTTTATTTAAATATGAAAATTAATGTAGCTTTAAAAAATTATGGAATCTTATAATTAAGGAAGTTTAAAATTAGAGTAGTTTAAAAAATGAAGTTAAATTAAATTAGTTAAAAAAAATTAACGTAATTAAGAAATATAATATTCGGTGTTTTCAGGATTCTTATATATATATATATATATATATATATATATATATATATATATCTAGATATATATTTTGTTTGCTCCATTTCTTTGCAATAAAAATTGAAAAACCATGAAATGTCTTTAAAAATTCCATTGAAATATCCCAATAAGGCGAGATTTCAAGTCTTGGTATATTTCGATGAAGGAATTCATCTTTGATCAAAAAGTAAGAAATACAATATAATATTGCTATCATATACAGAGAAAAAGTATAATTAATTTAGTTTTGTATAAAACACAACTCTGATTTTCTTAATTGCTTCATTTAATAAAAGGTAACATGTTGTTTTGATTAATGAATAAATTATCTTAATTTATAGGATTCATTCTCTTTTCTAATAACTCTTGTTCTAATATGCATGATTTTAGGATGTTACTTTGGTTTAGATAAGTATTTCAGAATTTTTTTTAAATTTGTAATTTTTGTGACCAGTGACAAGATACCTAGCCTATAAAGTCGACAAATCAGTAGCGCGTGCGATAGAAGTCATCGCATTTTTTTTTTTGGATATGAATTTCATTATTTGTTAATTGTTTGCCTTTTTCCTCTGATTTCATTTATGTGCAACGAAGATTCTTCAATCATAATTTGATTAGAATACTAATTAAAATATTTTTCACTGCTTACACACGACATTACATATTTATAGTCAAATATAATGTTTCTTTTCGATAACGTTATGGAATTTGTTTTAGACGTAATGTTTATCAGAAAGTAAAAATTATATTTCCCTATTTTATATATATAAAAATATTTTCGATTTTGCATGCTCAAAATTTAATTCCCAATAATAAAATAATAACCTTCATTTCTTATATATACGTGCTGTCGGATAATTTAAAATTTAATTTCTGCTTTTCAATTAATTTAACTGCATAATCTCACTGCGTTACAGAAAATTCATAAGAAATCCGTCAAAAACAAATCTACGAATTATCTAAAACGTCTAGAAAAATTGCTTTGTATTTTCCTATCTACGTTATAATATGCACATAATCCCTCTAGCATATGCCGAGGTACACAGCATAACTATTGACAATCCAAGAAAATATTATTTTTATTACCTGTTTGTTAGTTTCTGAGCAAGGTAAGGAAAATTGTGAAAAGTTTCATGCATTATTTAAATACATGCATTCATTACCTTTCAAATATATGTATATTTAATTAATACAATAAGAACAGTCCAGAAGACAAACAGCTTAGCTATTTCTCTAGTTATTTAAAAAATTTTAAGTTCAATTACTTTTTTATTTATAATATTCTATTAATGCTTCAGAAAAATTTAGCAGTGAAATAATGATTAATTTCTATTTGACATTCTTTCAAATATACCAAGCAAAAAATACTTAAAAATAAAACAACCACACGAAGAAATATTTTTAATTTTAGTAATAATAAAATTTTTAATTCAGAAAAAATATTTTTAATTTTAGTAGTTCATGCCAGAAACAAATCTATGCAATTACACCACACAGACTTGTTTTCTATAAATATAAACATAATATAAATCTAGTCACATTCTGAAAATACATAAATCAACTATTTGTAATTATTTTGAATAAAAAAATTAACCATATAATGTTTTTTACGGTGATCAGTAATTTCAAAAAAAAAAAAAAAAAAATCATCAATTAATATTTTATTCCTTCAAGTGTTCATCGAAAATTTATTATTGCTAAGAAAGCATATTAATTAACGTATTCTTCCATGTTTCTCAAATTTACATTTAAAAAAGATCTCGTGGTTGTCTAACTTTATATGATTGCCTAACTTTACACGTAATTCTTTTTAGGGTAAGTTTGCGGTCCAGCAGCGCGGCTGCTCGTTTACAGCAAACCATGTCTGAGGCTGAAAAAAGAGTTGAGCAAGTGCAGAGCTCGTACTTCAGTGATGAGCCCACCGTCACAGAATCTGATTCAGAATATGTCTTGGCTCGTTCTCCGGACACCTGGAAAAGCACCAGCATTTCTGGAGTGGAGGACTGGTGCTCAATAGACTCTGAAGGGGGAACTACTTTGGATGAATTCAAATCAATCGACGACGATCTTGCGGAAGAATACATATCTGATGACAATGTTGAGGACTTGCCCCTAAACGGACAAGCTGCCGCATCGAAGGCGCAGGTTCCAACCTCTCCAGTGAAGGAATATGCTGCGATTATCGGTGTCAACAATCCCAAAGAGAAAAAATATACTGCTTATATTGAACCTGCAGTCACGCAGGAGAAGACACCAGAGGGCATGTCTGCTGCAAAATTGGTTGAAACACATATTACAAGTGGATTTTCCAAGACAGTTCCACAAAGCCAAGAAACTTCGGCAGAAGAAAGGGCAGTTGCAGTTTCTCCGAAATCATCGATGACCTTTGAACCAGCGAAGTATACTTCGATGATCACAAAATCAGAATCGACAGAAGTGAAGTCAGAGTCGAAGAAATCATACGAAATCCAAACAACAATGAGAACTGGCGAAGGACAACAGACTTTCATTCGCCAAATTACTGGAGGTGATCGAATTCATCCGACAAGTGAACCTAGTACCACTTCAGAAAAAATTCACAAAATAACGTTGTTGGATGATGCCCAGCGTAGTTTCCCAAAAACTGCTAAAAAAGAAGAGTCTTCATTCAGCTCACAGACTAAAACAGAACTACTTTCAGAAATCGAAAGCTTAAAATCCAAATATTTTAAGCAGTTTCCTGATCAGGAAAAAAGCAGTATTCCGAAAGAAGCCAAGTCTGAGACTATCAGCTACGGAAAGTCGTCGTTCCCAGGTGCCAAGGAAAGCACGGACATTTCGAGAGTCGTTTATTCGAAAGAAACTACAGAGTCTCATAGCATGACCAGCATTTCTTTTCAACAGCAGACTTTCGGAGGGAACCGTTTAGAAAAATGGCAGAGCTTTACTCCTCAGCTGAAACTTCCAGCTTCGCAGTCCACAACATCAAAAGAAACAGAGTTTACAGAAAAGATTGAAAAGTTTGAAAAAGAGATAAAAGAAGTAAGTGCATTGGCTGCTATTTGGCTTTCATTAACATTAGTTTTAAATTCATCAATTTTCTAAAAGTGAAAAAAGTTTCGTTTTATTATAAGTTGTAAAATAAGGCCCTTTCGTAATAATATTGAATTTTGTAAAAAGGACGCAAATTGTACAACTATCTATTAATAAGATTTCTAGGCCTCACGTTGACTTAGAACGCATCTTCAAACTTCCCAGCACATAGCCCAGATTCGGGCTATACCAGTAAGAAATAAGTAACCGGATGGGAGTCTTTATAATTTAGAAGCAGGTACCTTCAGAAGAACACCTGTACCTCCAGTGGTATCATTTCATTTAGAAGACATAGCAAACATGAACTGTTAACGAATAAATGATTAACGTATCCCAGCTGTCTTTATTGAACACGATGTATCGTCAACTAAATCGAGATTCGAAGGCAAACTTTTCGTTAATTATGCTTTAACCAACCAGTCCACTGTGGCCTATACATAACCTATGGTTCAAAACGGTTGCCTAATAGGTCACCGCTTCCTAAAAGAAATCGGGTATTATCGTTCATAAAAACGGATTGGTTTCCCCCTGTTCTATGAATCCATGAAAATATTGCAAGAGATTCGAGAATATCATCCCTATAGCGTTCTACTGTCATGGTATAAGTAGAGAACATGTCAAATAGTTTACAACCACCAAACCCAGACATATCTAAGCCCATGCAATGATGTCTGTATTACCAAAGCGATCAGTTCACCTAATTCTTACAGGATGCAGATTCCTCCAAATGTAAACCCCACCTAAAATCAATTTGAGTGCTGAATCTCGAATCGCCACTAACACCACCCTTAATTACTCGTGATCTCTCCAAGACAGACGAATTATCCTTAGAAATTTTTTTTCTAGAACCTATCCATTAATCTCCAAGTACTAAACCCCCTTTTAGCTAATCATTTGTATACGATTTGTCTGGATACCCTCGTTTCAATCACAGTAGATAGGTCTTGAACCAGCTTCTCAGGAAACACATCTCTATATTACCCCTCATTTATAGTCACTGAACCATAATCCATAGGTTTTGACTTTTGAGCACTTTTGTCCAATCATCATAGTGATAGTACCCGACACCTGAAACGGTTGCCATATTCTAGAGCAGCGGTCGCCAAAGGTGGTGGTCCACGAGAAAATTTCACTTGTCCCTAGAAAAAAAATGTGGAATATACGTACTCATCACGTTAAGTTATATATGAAGATATATTAAAACATAATTTAATTCATCATAATACGTGAAAAGTTACAGAAACGATACTAAAACTTCATTTCATAGAGTACTGCACAGTAAATAAGTCGTACTACTGTGGTTCCACTGTTTTATCTACGTGTTTTGTCTTGCATCATTTCGCACTCTTCTGATGTTTCACTCTCCTCTATATCGCATATGTATATCAGTTCAAGCATTTAAAGGTGGGCTTGCAAATGTATTGAGTTCAATATAAAATATATTCACTATATATACTAGTTAAATCATTGAGTAATTTTTTTGTTTGCAAATTGCTGTTTTTTTAAAACAGGTATGACCTTAATTCTTTATCATGTGCATATTTTCCTTTATTTGATATTTATTGGGATAACATTTATAATTTTATTGGGATTTTATTAAATTTATTGGGATCTTATTTAAAGTAAGCAGGAACATCCATTCACACTAGGAATTTATAATGATAAAAGTATAATATACACTGCTGGCCACCCAAATTGCAACACCAAGAAAGACCAGAGATATCACAACAAAATTAATTTAGTTCATAAAATGTTGACGAAGTATCAAATGATTAAATTTATAGACTTCTGTGAAGTGTGGTTCCTGCCAAAATCAGTTGCCGCCATTGTTGAAGATCGCCGCAGCCACATGCCTCGGCATTGATTCAAAGAGACTTTGGATGTGTTCTTGGGGTATAACAAACTTACTTGATCAAAAAATGATCGCTATTTTTTACGAGGCATAATTGAACGTGTTTTTAAAAAGATGACAAGAAAAAAACAATTGCCGAATTTGTAATTGTCGAAATCTCCACACCTTAAATAGCACTTTGAAGTGGCGATACAGGCGAGCATGTTTCCTTCAGGTACGGTGGTCAGCACTACTCTATACTTAAGCCACTTTTTAATTCTTTTGTTTTATAGTTTTCGTTTATTTTACTATGATTTATTTATAAAGTTTTCGTTACAATTATTAGTTTTATTTTCTTAAGTGGGTATATTTTATGTGTTCCTAGATCACAAATTTTTTATAAATATATTTATAAGATCCTGTTAGTTGTACACGGGATTTACTATTCCGCGAGGTCAAAACATTTGAAGACCGCTGATCTAGAAACGTAACACTCTTAGTCAAGAAGCTATTTTTTCAAGACTTATAATGCTTATTATTTTGTTCTTACTGTTTGACTTAATTTGAAAAATAATTTTTAGACGTTCATTGTAGAATCGGGTACCACTTGGTTTTGCGATTCATTTTGGCTACAAACTTTAATTTTTGGTAATCCTAGTAACCCTATCTTCGTATAGTTTTTGCGTAGCGGCCATTTTGTAAATCACAATTTGGCGCCTATCTTGGCATAAAAAAAAACGTCAAAGAATCAAGAAGTACCCTATTGTAAACTTATATGATGAAATGATTATTGTCTTTTCACATTACGCAGAGACTGCTGGAAAACTTATTAACCAGGGGGGGGGGATATCTTTTTATTATTAATATTCAGTATTCCTTATAACATAGTTTATAATATGAATTATTGGAATAAGTATTTTTAGCTCGCTTAAGTCATCAAAAAACGTGTATTTTTTTGGCAACTAATGCGAGGTTAGATCTTCTTTATTATATTTCTTTATTAAATTAAACATATATAAATATGATATCAAATTTTCGAGATAATCTCTATAAACGGAACAGTTACCGGATTGAAAAATGCATCAAATATTGATTGTAAAACACGGTGTTATCATTGATTGTCTGATAATCTTTTTTAGTATTATTAAATATTGACTATCTCTGGAATTTTTTTTATTAATTTTACAATGCTATCTGAAATTAATTTGTTTTAATCTAATATCTAACCTATTAAACAAATCAAATGTTTATGGTAGAGCATAATGCCGATACAATAATTAGTTGTACAAGATAATTATAAGGCCTACCGATGGCTGAATGGTTAGCCTATCTGAATCTTAGATAATAGGTAAGTTCGAATTCCGATTTGGGTATGGATGTTACTTATTCCGTCTCTCTGTTACCTTGTCCTTTCTTCTAAGAAGAGGAATGAACGTACTTCCCCCCCCCCCCCATTAAAGAATTTGAGGTGTACGGAGTGACTTCGGTCATGCACCCCAGCCTCCTTGACTTGGGGTGCAGGTGTCCACTGGGTAGTGACAAATGAATAGCAGTTTCCGCCCTTGTTTTAGCGTAAGGTTAGTCACCCAAGTGCCCACCGTTGGAAAAAAAGACTATTATATAAAAAGTTGTACAATTATTAAATGATTTTTTAATGAAATCTCTTGTGCATTGATTAGTTTAAAGAACAGAATTTTTTCACACACAATTATATAAAAATACTTACATTTGCAATTTTTAAGTTTGATCTTTCAAATGTGTAAACACCAAATATAAAAATTGTGAATCTAAAAATAATTTAGGTTATGAGCGAATTTAGTTAACTAGATGAATGCCCCAAGTCATTGACGTTGTTTTTGAAATGCTTGACGCTGTATAATAATTGTTACCACCATATTTTATATTTACTAAAACATCCTCCCATTATTTCTCAATTATTATTAAAACAATTAATGCTTGATTGTCTTTGTAATTAGTATTAATTATTTCTTAACAACCTTTCATTCTTAAACTTGGGGTAAAAACAAAAATTAATTTTAGAATAACGCGTAAGAAAACCAATTTATTAAAGAACATAAGTCAGTTCCTGTTTGTTTTCCAATACTTTAATTCTTTTATTCAGTGAAATAAAATTGTAGGTTGATCTCTCCTTCTAAAAGGCGTAAAAACAAATACATTTGTAAAATAATAATATAATTTGTGAATAATTTTATGGTAGCAATGAAAAGAAACTGTATAATGTGGGAATAAATTATCTTCTTTTATTGTCTTGTAATGCTTAAAAGTTATTATTATCATAATGTTTAAGAGAGAAACATACCTAATATTGCCTATAATGTAGAAGTCTAACTAATTTTGAAACCTTGAAAAGATTAATTAAGCTTCAGAAAATAGAAATGACCAAGATTTACACACCTATTATCACATCTGAATTATTAATATATATATTACCACACCCTAAACATAATGGATTTTGGATGCAGTCAGTATGGAAGAGTTGCACTTTAAATGCATCATTAGGCGTGTTGAGAACTATAAAACATAATAATGCACATCAATGTTGTAAAATGAATGTAGCATACAAAATATTCAAATTTAATGATAATATCTATCTAAATGTACCTTTAAGTTTTTATACGGATAGAGTTTGATATATTTAAAAATACCGTTAGTGGCAAAGCTGATCCCAACAAATAGGGCCTTTTTTAATAATTTACATTACGAATCTCATAGACGCAATAGTAATTTTAGCTCCCATTTACGAACTAAAACTTAAAAAAATAAAAAATTTCTTTTTTTGCAACTTTTATTTACTTTTAATCATCTGATATTTTTCCAGTTTCTTATTTTATAGTTAGAAAACTTCAATTGATGTTTTTTATTCTTTTTTTAGAATCGTAAGTCTTTTGATTTGTAGAAGCATTGCTGATGTTAAAATTCAGGATTTTTTACGCATTTCATGTTTTCATGTTCCCATATTACATTCCATGTACCTCAGTATAATCAATGATTTCCAATCAATCTATCGTCAGGTTTTTTCTAACCATAGTTTGCAATCTCTGTAAGAAGTGAATATTCTACGCTAGATGCATTCCTCAATTTATGCAAGAAAGGAAACTTCAGAAGAAACTATGACTTGGTCGTTTGGATATGCATAGTTTTTTTTAAATTATCCACCTGAATGGAAGTGAGTCACCATAAGAACATTTAGCTGAAGACTTCAGTAACAATGGATTACTAATGGATGAATTTCCACAAAGAAGGCCACCATTTTTCGAAATAATGTGTAGACTTTTAGGTGTAATTGATACGCAAAATGTTTCGGATGATTAAATGATTGAAAACGAAAAAGAACTTTCCAATATCAAAAAAGAGGTAAATGATTTGAAGCTGTAACTGCCGCAAAACAAGCAGAGGTATACAAGTTGGAGTTTTTTTTTTTTTTTTTTTTTTTTTTTTTTTTTTTTTTTTATAGATTTAAAGAATTTATATTTATATGGGTAAAATAACCAAGTACATTTAACAAATGCTGATTTAAAAGTTGCATTGTGAATTTACGATTAAGAATTTATAGAAAAATTCTGATTCGTAAATTAGAAATTTATAGGAAACTACAGAAATCTATAAGAAGATTAATTTATAAACACATGTTTAAAGTGTTATTTATCAATAGCATTAATTACACATTTTTTATATAAAATTTATTACAAATATTAAATTGCGTAACTGAACTATTCGTATTTAAAGAATTACATTTTGCATGAAATCTCAAATGTCGCATATCTAAGAACATATAAATTCTTGTTTGCTATATAAATTGCTTAATTTATTTGAGTTGTAAAATTTCCGATTTTACCGATTTTAAAAATCTTAAATACTGCCAGTAATAAATTTTTAAAGGAAAATAAATCATTTAGGTTTTCAATTAATTATTGTTAAAATATACAAACTGCTAAAAATTTTTTAAATATAATTGTTCATCATATCTATGTAAAATCATAATACTGCTCGCATTTGAAATTTCAAAGAATAAATTCTTTTAGAATTTCATAAAAACTTTATGTATTTACATTTTCATTGATTTAGCATCCTTTATCTTGAAAATAGACAGCATTAAAATTAACTTTAATATAGTTGATATTTTTATATAAAATCATACAGAAATTGTTCTTATTTAATTTAAAGTGATTTAAATAAATTAAAATAAAATTTTTTTAAATGTCTTTTGATAAAAATTTTGCTTTTAATGTTTTTCATTTTTTTATTTTGAATAAATTATTATATTTCTAATCAATGCTAATATTCAAAGCAATTTATAAAAAAATAATTTTGCCAAAGCGTAGGGAGGCTTATTAAAACCAAGGGATGGAAAAAAAAGAAGGATTGGGTGTAAAAACTGCCTAAAAATATCGCCCATGATTGATAACCACGTCACCACACTGCGCGAATGTTTTCCTTCCAACTCTTTCAATGTGGCATTTCCGTATGCTAAATCAGAATTTTTTTTTTTTTAAATTCATCCCTTTTCTCTTTCTTATTAAATGTCAAACCTTTAAAAAGTATGTTCTCTTTAATTAATTGCATGCTGTATTTTAATTCGTTCTGTCTTTCTTCCTTATCTCTTGAAAAATACAATATAAACTCGTGTTTTATAAAAAATAGAAACATTTATGAACTTTTCTTGTATTTTTCTTCAGATAGGTAAAAATGCTTGATTTTTCTAACTATTTTCTTTCCAATTAAATTTCTTGGAACGTTTGTATTTCAACTTTTCATGTTCTTGGAAATGTACATTGCATTCTTCTATTCCAGAAAAATTAATTTTCACTGAAATATTACAGGATGCCTATAAAATGTTGTACTCGTTTTGGTGTGGAATAATTTATAAATAATAAAGATGTTCATTTATTGCATAAACCATGGCTATATTTGGAGAAGCCCAGATGATAATCCCACAAAATTTAACATTTAAGAACGTGAGTGATCCCGGGCTAATGGAACTAGATTTGTTGGGTGATTCTGAAGGAGATACTTTGAAAATCAAGCTTTGGAGAGGAGTCACTCATGATACGAGACGATGGACGGAGCGCCTGGTTGTAAAGGGCTGCTGTGCTTCTGTTAAAGGAGAATAAAGATATATTTAAACTCCCAGTCTTATCAATTTAAACCAAATTATTTTTAAATAATCAATTTTTGTGTTTATCAATTTACTTTAAAATGATGGATTTAAGTCTTTTCAAAATGTTTTGTGTAGTCTTTGTCAATGGACTTTTGAGGATTTACGAACTTCCGGAAGCTTGCAGAGAGACCTTGGAGAGAGAGAATAAGTCACGAGACAACAACAATATACATAAGAAACACGTGCGAATTGAATTTCATACTTAAAAATCATTTTCCTTTCATGGATGAAAAATCAAAGTAATCTTACTTTTTCTATTTCGAAATTACATTTTTAAAAATACATTTTCCATGTTTTTTTTGCAATATTTTGGAAGAAAAATATTTTAATCTTTTTAACCATTCATCTGCTTGTTTACCACATGGTTAACGAGCGACAACATTTTCTTCTTCTTTAATGCCTGAAAGCTTTATCAGTCATTGGAATGACGATTCTGAATATGATTTTAAGCAAAGGTAACTCACGATATTTCCACTTAAAGATATTGATTATACCTTATTGCATCGTCTGTACGACGGGACGACGAATTCCCTGAGTGGGAGGAGTTCCTCACGAATGACTTTGAAAAAGTCTCTCAGATCAACATCAGCAATGCACTTAATTGCCTGAAATCTGGTGGTTTTATGGTTTTTCTAATGAAAACATGAATGTAAATTTCCTTACATCAAATTAGCAAAAAAGAGAATTTCAAAATTGTTATTCGTAAATGGGAATAAAAATTTTAACTGCGTCTATGAAAACGTCTGGAAACCATCTTACCATTTGGAAGAACTAGTTTTTAAAATCATAACTTTTAAAATTAAGCGTCTGCTGTGAAAATGAAAAATTTCTCACAAAAGTAAAAATCCATCAACTCATCCTCCTTGGCTTTAATTCCATGAGACAAATGTTAAAATTCGTTTGAAATATGTAACTCAACATCTTATTAATCTACTGAGTGCATTTAACGAGTGAAATACTTAATTCCTTTCACAAATCGTAGATAACTTAGTGTTGAATAAAAAAGCTTTTCTTCATTAAACGACACTAAATAATCTCTTTTTAATCCATAGAAAACATAATACTTACTAAGTAACCTCTTTGTTGTTTCTTGTATTACTTGAACGACAAGAGACATCAATCAAGTCCATGATCCTGCGCAAATCATGATGAAGGGTGTGAGATGCAACTTCAGGAACGAGAACAAGATTTAGAAGCTTGGACCAAGCAGAAAACTCCTAGACATGGTCTTTATGACATGAAAATGAAAACTAATAGGAACGCACAGTGTACAATAGCTCTGAAAAATACTTTATAATGTCATAAAATTACCTACATGCTGAAAATTAGCAAGCTAATTTTCATGATGTAGGTGGTCGATTCGTAAAAATCTAATATATTTTTTAGAAAAAAAATTGTTCTATTGTTTTTTTCACTGTACTCTGCGTTTTGCTGCTTCATCATGAATACGACGAAAGAACAGTCAGTTCATTAATGACGCCTCTTGTTCAAAATGCGGTTTCGACAGCCTTTATCCTCACACTATGTGACATTTTAGGAACTTGTGAGGTGAAGTCGTCAATCATTTGTCTACCTCTTTTTCATTAACTGTGCGAGCAGCAATAATATCTGCATCGTCCTGTTCCGAATCACTCTAGAGCCACTGCTCGACTTCATTCAGATGGCTTCTGCACGTCCAGGAACTCGATTCTAACTCTTTCCAGGCATAAATTAGTCATCCAAAAACATCCAATAATTTAATTTTACTTAAATTCTGGATAGGATACTTCATTATCATCATCTTCAGCAAAAAGGAGGATCGCAGGATGCGCTAACATCTTCTCTTGAGACTAACCAAAATTACTAATTTCATTGACTGGCATAACGTTGCGACATTGGGCGGTAAAAACATTTCTCGTATGTCTTTATTTTTTCAATCTTTTCAGTGTTGCTATTATGTGTGACATTTGGACAAGCCAATCTTGCTAGTGTACGGCTATACAAAATTAAGTCGGAAGGGTGCGTCTTTCATTTAGCCAGAGCAATATGGAGGCCAAAGTATATCTTTGCTCTAAGACTAATCCGATAGATGGCACCAACAGAGGGTCCACTCCCACAATTTTGAATTTGATCTGAAGGGGGAGGAAAGACCAGACCACAGTGTGAATAAAAGGAAGTGGTTAAAAAGAAGTGACTTCAGTACTAGAAATAGATTATTTATCCGTTTGATTGAAAGCTATTTCTGGAAATGTTAAAACTAAAAACTTAGATGATTGAGAAAGAGTTATGTCTAGTCTTAAGGAGAGAATCAACTATATAGTTTGAGTTATCAATGCAATGTGAATGGTAATACATGGGATAAAGCGAGTGCGTTTTATTGTTGTAGGATTGTGAAATATTTATAATTTAAATGACATTGAAGAATTTATTAGAAACCAAAAGTGAACGCTAATACGTAGATTAAAATCAATGCATTTGTTATATGATTGCGAAATAATTTTAATTTAAACAATGTTGAGAAAAATAAACCAAAAAAATAGTGGGTGCCAGTGAACATTGATTAACACGAATTCATTTTACTGTGCTGTCGGATTGTGCTATATTTCTAACTTAAATGGAATTCAAGAACTAAACGGAAACTTGAAGAGAAACTTTATTTCCTGTTCCAACTTGTGCAACCTATCTACAGATATCTTCTTGAGAGAAAAGTCATTCATGAGTTAATAAAATAATGCCCTTTAATTTACCAAAACTTTTTCCCGATACATCAAAAACAAGATTAATTCTGATTTCTATTTTAGAAATTCGAATACCCAAAGTGATAAATATTTTACTAATAAACTCAAGCAATGTTAAACTGCGTTGGAAAAATAACTTCGCGTCAGCTGCATTCAAGTTAATTTTCACGTTGTGTGGCATGCTTTTTGTCAGGATGTCGAATCTTATTTGTTTCACCTCACAAGCTTCTTCGTTTGACAACTTGAAAACTCTCCGGAAGTGAACGGAATCCATCATCGAATCGTATCAATCATCGTTTCTCGTTAAAGTAAGGGTAGAAAAGAAAGTAACAAATGAAAATGTTACTCACATATTTACCAGTGCTGTCACAAAGGCTGCAGTTGTAAGTGCCATCAACAAGAAACAGGTACCAGACATCTTGAGCGAACAAAAAAGTAACTAATATCATAAGTAATAATAACAATTAATTGGTTACTAAGAAGTTTATTTATAAATTTAGATCGATTCAACAGTAAAAATCCTTAAACCTGTTAAATCAATAAGAAATAATGACTTTCCGTACAGAGAAAAAGTGATGACACTTTATATATATATATAAACACCATCTCAACTATTTTTTTATATTGTTTCGCAACACATGATCTGCAATTATTATTTTCAAAGAATTGAAAATCTATTTTTGCTTATTTTTCCTCCAAATATCCAAAGAAGTCCTCGTAAGTTAAAAAAAAAAATTTTTTTTTGAAGTGAACTGCAGTTTTACTTCTGAACTTTTATCTTTCGTTCAACAGGAAAAATGAATTAATTATACTGAGAAGCGGTCCACGTGAATACACCAAGAAAATGTCAGAATTGATAAACCGCTAGGAAATCATTTGATAAACAAATGTTATAAATAAAATCTTTATTTTTCTAAACAGAAGTTGAACCAAAATTGAACTTTCCAAAGAATTTAAAAAATTCTTACTGATAAAAAATTAATTTTCAAGGAATTTTGCATGTGAATGTTTTCTATTTCTTTTCCTCATCTTCTCCTATAAACTGAAATTTTAAATTTTGGAAAAGTGATTTTATATTTATGCTTTTATTTTATTTATTTATTTATTTTTTTGTAGTGAACTGTGATTTATGTTAAAGTTCGATTAATGTTTCTTTTCTTTTTCCTTAGTAAAATTTGGTTCTATGCGCTATAACCGAAATATTGAATTAAAAAAATTTCAATTCATCATATTTTTCGCTAACTAATATTTTAAATCCTGGGTAAAGTAGGAATTTAAATGTGAACACAAATACACGCATACATACATACATAAATATCTATCTATCTATATCTATATCTATATCTATCTATATATACATATATATATATATATATATATATATATATATATATATAGATAGATAGATAGATATAGATATATATACACACACATTCAAACAGATGGATAGATATGTTAGACTTTAACATGACTCGAATAAGATTTGGTTAAGTTTTATACTATTTGATTTAAGAATAATAGAGAAAGATATATACTCATGAATTCCGTATATATATATATATATATATATATATCACAAAAATAATGTAATAACACTAAGTTTCACAATAAAACAGAATACGAGGAAGATTTTATGAATGAAATAATTTGAGAACACTTCTTTGCTTTGTGTTTTCATAAAACTAGACACCGTAAATAAAGAAAACAATAATTTTTTTAAGTGAAATTTATACTAAAAGAACGTAGAAGGAACGTTATTTGGGAAAAAAAATTGCAGATCACGCATTCAATTGTTAAAAACAGGCTGTTGATTTATCATTTTAGAGTTATCTCTTTAAAAAAACATGCGAAAAGTTTATAAATAATTTTTTCAAATTTTGAAGAAACATTTATTATCAGCCTTCTGTCATCAAAAGGGAGATTAAAATCCACTTTTCTCTGCACAACAGAGTTCACTATTAAACCTCGTCTCCACTACGTATTTCTATTTCAAACCACAATTGCAGCAATTTCAATCCGAGTAGCAGCTTTACCTAAGTGGGTTTATGAAAACTCCACTAACTGTAATAGTAGATGTCAGATCAGCATTTTATCGTCCGCGCGACAATTCGGTTTCGAGTAACCTTCTGTGGTGATCCTTTTATAATTTCTTTTCGTAAACTATTTATTCAATGCTTGTTTTCCGAATTGCTCTTTCGCCTTTTATCATAATGAGTTTTTTTTGGGGGGGGGGGGGCATTTTGCATATTTTTGAACATACTCTGTTAGGAATACATATTTGAAAACATGTCTATACTAAGAAATTCAATTAATTCGCGTGATTCCTTTTTATTTCTGTAGAAGACATTATTTGTGTAAAATGCAGATAATTTATATGTTTAGCTTATTGAAATAATCAGACTGAAATCTCTTAAAAAATGATTGATTCATAATTCGGCAGTATATATATATCCTACAAAAGAATTTCGATTACATATTTATTTAATAGGAAATGCTTTAAGTATTATTCTTGTTTTAAGTAAATTCCGTCGGAAACATTTAATTATTTTGTGAAGCTTAAAACGTAATTAAATGATATAGTCAACATTTCAAGTATTATCTGTATGTGCCCTAGTGTATAATGTACCTGTACCAAGCCCAGAACTGGACTCTACCAGGTAAGAGAAAGCTGTTGGAGAGGTGACTTCGTCATCTAGAATCAGGGACCAAACAGAGGACCCTTAATACTTTACATATCACTTCCTGAGGAATTATTTCACTTGGAGGACATTGCAACCATGACACATTTAACGTTCTCCATCTGTAAGGTTCTTCAGACTTCATCTTCGGTTAGGCCGGGATTCGAACTTATTACCTTCCTATAACGAGAAGGACACTCTGACCCTAGCATCTGACTGTTAGGAAGTGAACCTGTGTCACATACGGTTTGGTCTTCAATCCTGAATCTCATTGGTTCCATAGCCACAACAGGTGAAGTTGCTTGTATTCGCTTTCTGTTAAATGAATGCTCTTGAAATCATTTCTGATCAGTACACAAATCAAGCCATGCCTCGAACTTCATGGATGCCGACATCATCTAGAAGGAGGTACGAGGAGTCAATCTCAAAAGGCGTGTTATGAAAATGCTACTCTTGCTCAGTTATTAAATTGCCCGTACTTTGCTGGTACATTTTACAAAACAAAAGAAAAAACATAAAACCATTCTGTTATGGCTACTGTCAAGTCGGCAAAACTCGCTAAATTAAAAAAAAAGAAAACAAATAAAGCTGATTGTTATTTATATAACAAATTAAACAGAACGATAATTTCTCAGCCATTATGAAGAACTATAACTCAAATTTTTAAGAAAATAATCTGTATGCAATATGTTTCTATGAAAGTAACTCATCTTGATGATTTTCAAAAGATTCAGCTACAACTTCTATACAATTGCTATGGCAATAAAATAAAAAAGACATTCTATTATGTTTATATGGCTACTTTTAAAATGTTAATAACTTATAACGTCAGTTTTTTTTTTCTTGTATACATGATTTTATTAATAGTAAAATAAATAAGAAAGGAAAAAGAAGTGTGTTTATTCCAAATGTTTGTACACAATTGGAAATCTGAACAACTTGTCACCGCGCTTGAAGGAGGCGGCGTTTATCTCGATACCAGTTGATTATTTACACATATAAATATTTCCAGAAAATAAACAAATCTTTATTCATTCCATAAAAAAGAATATTTTTTTCTTATCTTTCAGCTCTGCAGCCGAAATTTATGTTCTCCGATAAATTCCTCTCTCAGCAGCACAGCTATGAATAGGGCCCCTTTGGAGAGGCGTCATTTTTTTTTTTTATCAGACGATCCCTGGAAAAACGGGAGGGGGCTGCGAGAGAAGGATGTTCGAAAGTAGGAAAGACGGTGCGGAGGAAACAGAACAGCTTAAACTTTTCCTTCCACCGCACCTCTCCTAGCAGACGACTTTTTTTTTCCCTCTCTTCTGGCTGACCCGCTTTAAATTTACCAGTTGAGCGTCTGCTGTCGACTCGTGTGGGGCTTGCCTAATGGCGGCTTCCAGCCCCGAAATCATCTGCAAAAATATGGATGGATTTATGTTGTCAGAAAATAATCCGGCCACAACAACTATTAGCACAATAGCGGTTCAATCCGGAAATACACGGATAGTGATTGCTTTGTTGCAAGTAAGTCCGCTCATTTTTGCTTTTTCACCCATTTACGCTGTTTTCATTCATGCTTCCGAACCGTGTAAAACGTGTGCATCCCCCGCGCCACACACCCTTTGCTACTGAAAAGCAAATTCCCTTTCTCAGAAATTTTCCCCGTGAAGAGGGAAAATAGATATCTCGAGCAACTAAGAATCTTTTTTGAAAAATAGTTTTTTACATAAAAAGGAATTTTTTTATGTTGAAATTCATCCTTAGCAATTATTATAAATTTTTATTAAAAGAATTATTATTCGTCCTCTGTTATTTTATTATAAGATTTACTGCGAAATTCTCATACATTACTATTTCACTTCAAATATTTTTACCTAATCATTTTTAATGGAATTTTTTATAAATGAGAATGCAAAAGTTTTATTCAGATTTGTAGATATTTTTTGACGCAAACCTTAAAATTCATTTTATATTGCTGAATTTTTTTTTTATGTTTTAAAATTTTTTTTTTATAATCAAATATAAACATTAACAATTTTAGAGGTATTTCAACATTACTGCAAATATAAATGGTTTCTTACATGAATGTAATGTAATATGTAATTATATGAATTCTAATATATAACTAGCACAATTAACAAAACTATGCGGTTTACATAAATAAACAATTCTCCGTTAAGTTATATTTTTAATGAAATATGATATGAATAATTTTTAAATACTGTCACATTACTGCTTTTGCAAAAGGAATAATCAGTCTATTTATTAAAGAAATGTAAAATATAATTTGAAAGGTTTTTTATTTTTTTATTTAATAATTTTACAATTTTAATGTTATGAAAACAATGTTGCTAATGTATTCAGTTAACTCAAAAATCATAATAAAATGAATAACAATTGTAATACACACTTTTGAATTAATTTCTGTAATATAATTGTATTCATTATAACTCTCAGTAATATAAATATATTCATTTATATATTACAGAGCTTTTACATTTGTTTCATTGTAAAAAATTCTTTAGCCCAAGTCTTTCAATAAAATAATTTTCAGTATGTAAATTAGAATTAAAGCGAATACATTAAGGAATAAAAATATTTAGATTTATTTATATTACTTACCGAAAGTAACAATCCACTTAAAATAATTTTTATGATGAAAGAATTTAAATTATTTCATTTCTATGAAATCAATATATGAATAAATAAATTTATTATATAAAACTATCATTTCAAAATAAATTTGTTAGCTTTTGTGTTGAAACTATTAAGTATATGTAATATTTGTAGAAAGGATTTTCTTGTGTATTTTTATTTTTTGAATTTAAAGAAACTAATATTTCCGTTTCGATTAGTATTTAATTTAATCGCTTTGTTATTTTTTGAAAAATTATTATATTTTTTTTCATTTGAAGATTTTTTTTATCGAATTCTTGACAGAATATCTTAGGATCTTAATTACTATTATAAATTTTTCTTTCTTTTAATTGCATTAATTTTCTAAGACTTAGTTTGTTAATGTTGTAATTTAATTATGCAATTAAATTTTTTGATTTATCAAATAATAGTCGCTATGCACAATTAAATATTTTTGTTTTAAAATTTTATTGTGAAAAGTTTTATATATTGTTTTTGAATTTTGAATCAATGTTTATTGAAAATCTTCAAAATAAAAATTCGCTTATATCATGCATTTTTATCAATGTTGCATTAAAATCAGATCGAAACAATTAAAGATTTTAAGTAATTCAAATTTATATCAAAAACCAATAAAAATAGTTAATTTATTTGAGAATTTAAACTGTGCAATTAAACAATTTACTTCCAACTATAAATGTTTACATTATTCGTTTATTTTTAGCAGATTTAATAATGTTTTACAATGTATATCTATTAAATTAATTTTTCATTTAAACTTAAGGGTGAATTAAAAATTTGTTTCAATTAAAATTCAAATTTATTTCAAAAATCAATAAAAAATAGTATGTTTTTGTCAGTAATTAAATTGCGCAGTGAAACTATTTAATTAGTAAAATAAATATTTAATTGATTTTAGTTATTTAATTTGTTTGCTATGGGTTCCATTTTATGAATGATACATTAAAATGTAATCAAATAAATTATAGAATTTGTTTTGAATGATTAAAATTTGTTAAGTTTGGATTCAGTTCCTTTAAATCAAAATTATTCATTTTCAATAATCTATTAAATTGATGTATTAAATCTTTACACATAATGCACTTATTTTAATCAGATTTAAAAGCGTTTAAAAGCCGGTATTAATTTATGTCGGTCTGCAACCTAATGAACTACAGCGATCGAACTTATAAATTTATTAGAAAATCAGTATCCCAGATTTCAATGAATAAATAATTATTAGTTAAAACGAAAATCTTCTACTATTGAAATATTAATGCATAAAAAGTTATGATTACAAGATATTTTCATGAAAAAATTAATGGATTTATTTAAGTGTTATTTTAGTAAACGAGAGAAAAGTGTATTGCAATTCAAAACTTTAATATTATAGATCCGTGTTTTTATAATTAATTTTTTCGAATCAAAAATTGTTTGGAATTTCCATTCTTATAGTATAAAAAGGTCAAAGAACTTCCCTCTATAAAGAGAAATATTCTTGAAAATTACAATCAAGTGAAAAAAAATTATTTAAATTTACAGATAATTCGAACCGCGCTATGTTAGAGATATTTCCAACGTACATTCATTATATTTGAATAACGTATCTGCTAAAATTTTCTTAGTTGCCTTTGCCTAATGCTTAGATTTGATTGAATTTTTTCGTTTTTTGCTTAATTGATGTTATATATATAAAATCTTCTGTTTCAGAAGATCAAGCTTTGATTCGACGTATTGTTTGTTCTTAAATATGTTTATGTATTTTGTTATATTATTATTCCAAAATATAAAAAATTATAACTATTAGAAAACCATCTTAAAGTACTAAAAGTATAATTTAAATAAGTATGTATTTCAAACCTCTGATCAAAAATTCATTAAAAAAACCCCAATAAATACAATTATATTTTTAATGTGGATACAATTAATCTTTTGCATGACTTCTGCAATATATTCCGCTACCAAAGAAAATTAAATTTTCTAAAAAATTTTAAATTACCTTAATTAACTGCTAAATAAGTTAAATTTATGTACATTTAACATAATTATATGTATGTTAAATGTAAAGTATCTCAAGTGCAAAAGCATTATAACCGTCAGAATTATTTCCCTCATTCAATTATTCACCCTTTTACTCTTTCCCTATTTTTTCCCTACCCTGGTAGCAGGTTCCGCGTGACGTTGCTTGCGTGACATCATGTAAATACACACACTTTCTCCTCTTGTCCATGTATGGCGAGACTCTCCCTTCCCCTTTATCCTTCTCCCCAGAAAGTTGGTGGGTGTGTGTTTGCGTGTGCGTGTTGAAATGGACGTTTGTTATGTTTATTCAGTCTTTACCGTCTGAGAAAGATGTTCGAGATTCATCGGAACAGACCCGTTTTCGGGTGACCTTCCTTTCAAGTAAAGAATGGCATATTTGAGACCTTAAGATTTGGAAATACTAGGACCTTCGAACGCAACATAATGAGTCAATAGTTTGCACGTATGGCGACAAGTAGTGACTTAAAATAAATAATAAAAACTAAAATAAAACTTTGATAAAATTTAATTTTAACCTGATTTTTTTAATAAATTAAAAGTTAAATTAGATTTATTAGTTTTAAATGTAAGTATATTAGTTTAAAGACATATAATTTTAATTAAGTTAACACACACAGTAATATTCATAACGGTGATTTGTTTTTCACTTAAAATTTAATTTGGACAAATTTTCCAGGATTTATACCTATTTAAAAATTAATTTTAGTTATGAAAATGGTAATTTTCAATGATGAAATTAGTTACTGAGATGAGCAATAAAAATTATAATTAAAACTTCATTGACTAAAACTTAATTTGCTTTTTATATTAAATAAATTTGTTTATAATTTACACCTTTAATTAATCTAACAGTGACACAGGTAACATTAATTTTGTTGTATTTAAACTTGTTTTTTCAGTTGTACTATATACATGAGTTTTCTTACACTCTCTTTAATAAACAATACTTAATGTAAGTGGTTTGGTTGGTTTGACTTATACAATTTATTAGGTTAAAAAGCAACCAACAGAAGTATTGTTTATTTTGATTGTAATTTATATTTGTTTTGTTAGATATTTCTCTCTAAGACTTTCGAATAGTATCTAAGAAATCAATATTAAATAAAAATGATAGCTTTTGGTTCTGAATTTAGGTGAGTAGTAATTTACTAAATACTGTAAAAAACGCGTATGTTTAGATTTTATTCGATTTTTAAATATAAATAAAATAAGCTTGATTTATACCTTTTATTAAATTAATTACAGAACATTAAATTATTTACATTAAATTATTATATTGTTTATTTTAGAATTTGTTTTGTTAGTAATTGTACATTTTACAACTTGCACATACAAATTTTAAGAAACGGTATTTGATAAAAGCTCTTGGTGATGAAATTATGGAATGTAAATACAGTTGGTTAGAGATGAGATTAGTGACTTAAATGAACAATAAGAATTAAAAGGAAAACTTTATTTAAATACAGTTTTTATGAAAATAAATTACATTCGTTTGATTTTACACTTGTAAATAATCGATATTTCATGAAAAGAGTAATTTCCGGTAATTAAGAATGAATAGTAATAAAACTAAAACTGAAACAATAAATTATGTTTTTTCTAATATTTTAAATAAAATTCAAAACATGGTGGTACATATTCTGCAATATATCTGTTTCAACTCATGATAATACGAAAGAATTTTACAAAACCAATAATATCTAAAACGAAAACAGAACAATATTATTTTCATGTGAGCAATTGTCGATTCATTATAAAACTGTTTAATTACACTTGAATGCATTTTTACACATTAATACCTTATAGAAGTACTGCTGTTAATTTCTAGAAGAAAGGTTTGTACTTATTAATGTATATTTTCATTGTTAATTATTTGGTCACTAACAAAAAACTCATAATTGTAGTTGTGGAAATAACTGGATATTTTCACAAACAGGAAATATTTCTTCAATTCTTGATTTTTTTTTTTTTTTTTGTAAATGAGTCAACAGAATTCAGAATTTTATAGCTGTTGGTTATTTTATACCGTATTATTATGTACAAATTGATAATTTAACATAGTGATAAATATTTATAAGAGCAGTCGCTTTCGTAATGGTTCTTGTTGCACCAGCATGCTTCCTTGGACCTAGTCCAGAGTTGGGCTCTACCAGTTAGATAGAGGGGTTGAATCTTCGTGATTTTGAAGCAGGGACCAAGCAGAAGACCTTTAATACATGACCCGCCACACCCAGTAATATCATTGCCCTTGCAGAACATTGCAGCTACGCCCAGTTTTAAAGTGCCCAAGCCGTCCTTAGATGGATCTTTGGTTAAGCTGGGATTCGAACTCACTACCTTCCGAGAACAGTGTCCTAACCAATCAGGCCACAGCGGCCTTGGTGGCGTAATGGTAACGCTTACTTTTTTTATTATTTAATATACTTTTTTCCCTATATCATATAAATAAAATACGAGAAAAATGTAAATTGAATAACTGTAGATTTATAGAGTTTTATTAATAAGCAATAGCTTGCGCATAGAAAAAAGAAGATAACCGAGTTTATAACTTACATTAGTTTACGTTCGTTATATTAGAATCTAAAAATCTTTCAACGTGAATAGCTTTTTTGAACAGCACAGCTAACTTAGGCATCGAACACGTGACCTTCCAAACACATGAGTGCAACACCATTGGTTTACTCCTCCGACATTTCTCATAAAATTAAACAATGATTACAGCTTTTTTTTTTTTTTTTCTCTATTAAGTGTAGCGTAAAATTTGGATAAATATTATTGTTTATTTTTTTTAAATAAATTTTTGTATTGATAAACAATTGCCCAGAAATAATATTTTATTTCAAAAACATTATCAGTACGAAATGGCTGGCGTATTATCCAAGAGAGGAACACTTGAGCCTCACTTTTTCAAACTTTTTCCTCTAGAGTTACTTTAAAAACAAATTTTTAAGAAGTTAACGGATGCTTTAAAATTCTTCAGATGGCAAAATCAACAGGAAAATCATGTGCTAACTGTGGAGACACTTGGGAAAGTTCTGTCCAAAATTCGGTAAAGAGACTGTTGTAAATTTCAGACTGCAAACAGACCATGATTGCTTGGCACAAAACCTAAATAAAATAGGCATCCATTCATCTGGTTTATGCTAACTGTGTAATCCGGGCGCTATGATAGCAGAGCATCTTCTTGTATACCCAAAATTAGATAAAAGATTCTCATGAGGATAAAGATTCTCATTGAGGAGCAAATTGGAACGCCAGACTTTGCTTGAGCTTTTTTTTTTTTTTTTTTTTAAAGACTGCACCTTTTTTGAGTTTTTTTGCTTCTTATTGTTTTAATTTTTATTTTTGTTCTCATGTTATTTTCAGGTTATTATTTAAAATTTTCATTCTTTTTATTGCATTTGTTCTTCTGTAATATTTTAATTGTTTTGTACATTTGGATTGATTCTTCTAATAGCATTATCAGTACGTTTTTTGCAGTAGAGATATTTCAAATTCAGATTGATGTTCGTTATTATACATTCACAAGTGAATGTTCGTATACATTCACTTGTGAAATTCAGCTGCAGATATAACTGTTAGGACACGCGTAAGATAGCATATAACAGAAGGAAAAAGGGGAAGGAAAAGAAAAAAATTAGAACAAAGGTGTCATAAATTCATGTCTTTCTCAATGTAAGAATTCATTAGGTGAGAAAAAGAGCACCAAGGATCGTGCTATTGTTGTCTAGGACATCTTGATGTCTGGAAATGAAAATTCGTGACTTTTTCATATTTTAGCTCAGGAGTAGGATTAACATATCAAATTGTTTTCGTGTATCTTTTTCTATATATCAAAATTAAGAGAGCAATTTGTTGTGATACTGATTTTCTGTTGCTGTTTTGTCACACTATCCAAACTATGGTACATTATGCATACATTCAAATACAAGGCCGCTGCAGAATATTCGGTGCCACCCATCGCAAACTGATACATAATTCTTTTTTTTTTTTTTTTTTTTACAACTTAGGATATTCTCTCTTGTTTCTATATTTTCTTAATATATTTTTTTAAAATGATATTTATTGACTTCTTCGATTTTATATAATGAAATAATTTTACCTATTTCAACGTAGGTATTTACGCTTTTCCCAATATACCGTAAATGAAAATTACGTTGGATCCAGGTTGAAGAAGAGTCCCAACTTAAGTATTTAATAACGTTGTTTTTAAAAAAAGCTGGAAACATTCATTCATTTATTTTTTAAACCTTATTTTTTGTTTGATGTATGCATGGGACTTCATTTTCATTTGCAAAATAGCATTTTGAGCACAGATAAGGTAATAGTAAATTTCCTCAAAGACGCAGTATATATAAATTGCATATTTTTCAATAATAGCAATTTCTTCTCCAAACTATTTTTATGTTTTTTTTTTTTTTTTTTTTTTTTAGAAGCTAAAGTTTACAAAAAATGGCGGGCTTGATTATCTGGATGATTATAATTATATAGAAACATTTTTGATGCAACGAATTCATAAAATAAAGTCTTTTACGACAAATTAAGATAATTTATGACGTATATTAAATTAAATATTAGAGTTTTTTAAAGAGTTAATCAAATTCGCATCAACATTTCACTTTTGTAATTTATTTATGAATTTAATTAACAATTTTATAAATTTAATTAACCGTCTCCTTTTCCATAGCTTGCAATCGCAAGTTAATGGAAGTCTAATTTAAAGTTCTCGGAAAGATCCTCACAGATAATGGAAAAATAAAAACAGAAGTTAAATATATTTTGCCAACTAACTCTTAGATTGCTCTCTCAAAGTTATTAAGTTACTAATGAGAAAAATCTCTTAAAAGAGTGAATCGAATAACAAAGGATTATATTTAACGTTAAATTACTGGGAATTTATTTTAGAAGTATACATACGTTTCTCATTTATTTAATATTTATTTTTGAATTGTTAAATTTAGGTACATTTTATCTTAATTTTCTAGTATTATTAAAAATACATTTTTCGTATTATTAAAAATAAATTTAAAGCTATATTATGCCGAATTTCTTTCTTTTGTAACTGCTAAAAGTTGTTTTGATGGTTTAAATTTTATTTAAAATAATTTCGCTTAATAAAATCCATTAATGCATACCTTAGTGTGGTTCGTTTAATTTGAATTATGTGTTTCAGGCTTTTGAATTTTATTATAATTTTAGCTTGAAGTATTTCATTTAAAACTTTTGCAAATTTCTGTAAAATTTATATATAATTGTTATTTTTTATTAGATCAATAATGTGGGTTTATTACCATAACTATATTAAATTCTTATCTTAGTTTTTAAACCTTGATCTTCTTTTGTAAAGGCACACATTATGAATTATTAATCTTTAATATGATATAATATTTTCTAATGAAAATTATGATAAAAAATTATTTGAAGACAAGATCTACTAAGCCATTCATTCCTTCAGTGGGTCGATAAACTTATTACCAAGCATGCTTAGGAACTAAACACTGGGGTTTCGCATTAGGTTGACCACCTAATCGGGACATATCTTTCGCATCCCAGGCCCTATCGGTATATGTTACTTCAGGCAGCATTTTGATTGTCCATTGACAGCTTTCTTGTCCTCATTCTACTCTTTCTGCACTTCCATCAAAGGAGCTTATAGAACGATTATTCGTGTATTCCATTCCGAAGAGAGGTTTTCACATGTGATAGCTACGGCATTTCTTTGTGAATAGCCCAATGCCTTAAAGCTATTGTAAGGTGTTTTATCATCTTTTCAGTAAATTTCCTCTCGGAAGTAATTTTCACAGATAGTGGGCTGTATTCAGGTGTCGTAAGGAAGAAAACCCCGAAAACTCTCTGACATGCCCCTTGACAGATGTGCATGATGCAAAAAGCAGAAGCACAGCATCTATTTTCCGTTGTTCACTAGTGATTGAAATCGCATCTGATACCTTTTGCTTCAAGGAGTGTCTTTAGTAATAAGACACTCCTTGAAGCCATGGCAAGCCCAAGTGGGGTAGGTTACATCTTGCTGTGCATCAACTGACATCGAGGGGATATCCTTTCCTTTTTTACAATGTACGTTACCTACCGATGACCTTGGTCGTTCACACTCTGTTGTCAGCAGCACTAGACCTTGGCAGAGGTGATTTTACTGGTGGAATCGATGGATACACTGACACAGAGGTCATGAAACCCTGCTTATCGGCACAATTTCCGAAATAAAGTGACCTCACAGCTGGGGTCTCGATCAAATGCACTTAGATAAATTCGTATATTCTCTTTTCAATCATTAATAATATCTTAAGCTTCAACCTTTATCTTGTTGGTTATGTTGTTGTTGGTTATTTTTAAGCATTTTCCAAGTTTGTGCTTTTTCAAATTTTTCATATAACAACAAATATTTTTATAATTCACTTTTTCTTTAGTATAAAAAGACTCATTTCTAAACATTGCTTCTTCTGATCAATGAAAAACTAAATCAACTTTCCTATTTTCATCCTATCCACTTCCAGTGGATTCCGTCAAGCGATGACGTTGCTAAAAATAAAATTGCGGACAGTTTGTCAAAAAGTTGGTGCTGACGAAGCAACAATTTCTGCCGCTCCTCTTACTTGTATGGAGGTGATTTCTAAATATAAGGCAAAGAATAAAGCTATTTGGATGGTCCCACTGGTACACCCATGGTAGGGAAGAAAGTGCCCTCACGGCTCCTTGATTCGAGATGGCAGTAGACAAGACCAAACTGCCCTTACCCGATTCCTCAGTGTCTCTCATTAATGACTTTTGTTAATGGTAATAAACACTTCAAAATTTGCCCTTAGTACTTCTTCAGGGGACAGGCTTTCCCTGGCCACATTTTATCTTGTTTGGGTCTAAACTGGTTCAAGATTCAATGGATTTCTTCAAGGTGAATAGGCTCATGGAATGTGGTGTTCAACGGGATGAGAAATAACAACACTATAAACAGTTATGTTATGCATTTAAAAGAATCATATTAAATATCTATGGACATATATAGAATATGCATTTCATAATTTGGGAGAAAATAAAAAATACCGAATGATTTTTCTTTTATTATTCAAATATTAAATCTTCCTTCCACTTCCTCACACTAAATGGACTCATGGACCTCATCTAACTCTGCTCTTCAAGGGGATGAGAAGTAACAATAAAAATAATCAACGAAAAAAAAATTATTTCTGATTACAGTAGTATATGATTGCAGCATAAAATTTCGAAAGAAACCGAATTTCATTGTTATTTCCAAACATTTAGCACAAATGCAATTTAAGAGACATTTAAAATAAAACACAAATTCTGTAACATCCCAAGCAAATCACTAGTGTTAAAAATATTTGTATTTAAATTGCGAGAAAATAAATTAATTCGCTAAAAGTATGGTTGCAGTTGCATTCTATTTAAATGGTTTGAATGTAACTGAATCATATTTTGATATTTGCGGTAATGCATCTATATAAATATGCAGCGAAGTAATCAGAGAATGCTTTAGGAATAAGAAATATTTCTCCCTTTTTGTACGTCTCCATAACAAATAAAGTAAGCCTCTATTTTTATTATCGGGTTATTAAGAATGAAATTGCTGTTTCATCCCACTTCTTGTCTCCATGGCAGCGAACAGGTGCAAAGTTTCATTCGGATGCTTTATATTTTGTGCTAATATAAAGCGCAACCAATATAACTGTATTATTATTTCTACAGGAACATTTTTATTCGTGAGTATGTCACAGTGCAGTCAACCAAGATTATTTTACCATAATTTTAAAAAATATGCAATAAGCTTCTCGAACTAATAATTAACTCACGCCACATAAGTTTGCATAATTTTTGTTGGTGAGACTAAAATAAAAATTATTGTTATACATTTTCATTGATTTCGAACTTAGTCTATGGAATAGATAATGAATCTAATTGAATGAAGTTTCGCAGATTGAGCCTAAGCAGGGAAAAAGCATTTTTTAATTTTAAAACCATGAAGAAACTAAGGAAGCTGGATGTTCGTTTGTTGAAATGAAGCGCAGCATTTGCTAATGGTGTGAAAGAAAGAAGTGAAGATAAAGGTGTTCAGCGCGATGAAATTTCCTGGTTGTGGTTGGAGGAAAAGATATCCTTGGGAGAACACCAAAACTTCCTTCGCATTTTGGGGTAAGATCAAGTTAACGGTAAAGTAGTTTAGGCGCCATTCAATATTCATTCGTACGTATTCCGAATGAATTAAAGCGTTGCATAATTTATGTTTGGATGACTTTCTGTCCGACATCTGCTATGTTTATATCAAATTTTGACACTAATTCATTCTGAGTTTTGTTAACCAAATGTGAGTTGATATTGTCATAATGTGCAAGAGGACTTAGTATACACGTTTTCGTGTCCCATAATGTCCTTTATAACTTATGCTTTGAATCACTCAGCTACTACAAACATTGAATTCAAGTGCTGTTACCTCATCCAGATGCGAGACGACAACTTCATATTGTATATATAAAAGGGAAAACTAGTTGATTAAGCACAAGAAAATACGTGTGTGGTGTGATTGGGATGTTGGACAAACTACGGCAGAAGCTAAATAAACTTAAGAGTTGCATAATTTATATTTTAGAGCATTTTTCACCTGCAATACTGGTATAGAATTTTATTACAAATTCAGGTTCAGTTATGTTAGCCTGATGTGAGACGATAGCTTCATATAATACACGTAAGCGAAGAACTTGATTTGTTCATTAAGCTAAAGAAAATAAGCATGTGATCCATCGTGATGAGATGCAACTAAGATTGACAAAAGCATTCATGTTCTCATTTCTTCAATTTATTTTTCGTTTCATTTCCTATTCATCATCTGTAATACCAGTATAGAATTTCATTACAAACTCAGGTTCGGTTATGTTGTCCTAATGTGACACACAATAACTTCATATTATCTATATATGTGAGCGAGAAAAGCTGGGTTATTTATTCATGAATCACAAGGAAATAAGAGTGTACCACTATTGCTTTGTAATAATTTTCGTCTAAATCATGGGTTCCCGAACTTTTTTTTTCTCGTGGCCCACTTTCAAAGTTTTGCGATTTTCGGTAGACCCCCTGCTTCTGCATTTCTACTGTATTCTCAAAACTCCGAAAATATATCACCCTAAATTGGAGGTGTTAAGAAGAAAAAATAAGTGGTACATTTTCTTGTGTCCTATTTATTAAAATAATACTTGTGGTTATACAAAATTATAAACATTTATTATAATATATAATAAAAATATGGATAACAAATAGGCATGTACTTACTTTTCCTACACTGCAAACACTGACATCGATTCACTTACAGTCCCACTTTTATGTTCAAAATCCCAGAAACAAATAAATAACGTTTTGTTCTTAGCATATTTATACTAATGTAAATTGCAAGCACAGTGCAAGTCGCATTTCATCCCTTTGCAGGTCTAAACAAACATTCCGGACGAGCGGGCGCACCTGTGGCACTTTGCAAGTCTCGACATGCGGTGTATACTTGTATTATTATCTATTGTTCTATTCAATTCTGTGTTTGATCTGAGTTTCAAATATTTTTGAGTGAAGGATGTTACCTGCCTATGTTGATAGGTAAATTCAAGCCAAAATTTTTGTTTTTTATTATGAAAATATTGGAAAATGTTTCATGGAACCCCACTTACAAATTGTGAATCCCTGTTTTCTTTTCATGTCTACGTGGACACCCGTATGGTCTTCTATGTAACCCTGGGGGTCCACCTGGACCACTTTGGGAACCTATGGTTTAGATATTACAAAAGTATGGGTGTTACAAATGAATTTGTATCTTTTATAATTTATATAAGCTTTGCATTACTTCCTTGTTTGTCAACTGCAAAAATTAAATTTTGTTGTGAATTGAAGAACAGTTGTGTTATTCAGAAGGGAATTTTATACTATCCATTTATGCGAAAGAATTTTTTTCATTTGTTCACTAAGTAGTTAGAACAAGGGAATAAGCAGGTGAAATTGCTTTATAAACATTGTTCCATTACATATTACCGTATTAATGCAACCAGTCAACAGCTTTACCTCAGCAAATGTGCGTGGAAAAAATAGTTTGTCACAATTAAGCATTTATCAGTCAAGCAGGAAGAGACTTCTTGTGCTCCAATAGCAACCTTCTTTGCAAATCCCATCAAAATATATTTTTGGCAATACCATATTTATAAGAAATCAGACACTTAGTTTTTCTTCTTTTTGTTTGCACGTTTCAGTCGCAACATCCCATTATATTCAAGATTTTAAAATTTGTTTCAAAAGGAAAAACTAAAAAAAAAAAGTTCTGCTTGCCAATTTTATTTAAGATCGATATTTTTACTCACTTTTCCATATCTCTTCAGTCTTTAATTTCTCATTGAAAGTTATTCATCAAAGTTTCATATTTCCCAGTACTGATGAAATCTAACCATTCTGATGAATTTTGACCTGAGAATTTACAAATTAATATAGATGAGGATAATTTGTATTGATATCTTTAGTGAGTGAAAAAAAATTGCTAAATTTGCTTCAGTTGCAAAATATGATTACTTTCCTTACATAAATACGATGTTGCTAAAGCTAATTGGTCATAAGGCGAATTTTAAAATGATTTATTATAATTAATATTAACAATATTTAATTAATTAACTATTTTTAATATTAAATTTTACTTACTACTTTTAATAATTATTCTTTTTTTTCAAATATTTAATAAATTGATCATATTTTGTATAACAATATTAATAAAAACTGGTTAAATTTGCATATTTAGAAATTTTTATTAACTAAAATTTAATTAATTAAGAACATTTTAACTATAGGAAAAATACAAGCGTTTTATGCTTATTTTCTCCATCCAACAATTATAACAAACAATTTAGTAAATTTTGAACGGAAAATACTTAGAATGTTTTTTGGCTGATTGCAGTTAAATAATATTTGTTAGAGAATTAGAATTAATGATGAATTGTTAATAAAGTCCAGTTAATTAATATACTTTGAATTAAGCAAAAACAAATATTTTTAAATAGAAACTTGGAGTTACTGCCATTGTAAAAGTAATAATCATTAAATATGTCTGCTTGTATTAAATCGATCTTAAAGGGAAATGTGCAATGTGTTTGCTGTTTAACATTTCTATTATATATTCACTGATATGTTTTTATATGTTGCATGTTATAATAGTTCTTTTTTACTGACACTACAACTCAGGGTGGGCCTTTAATCTGCCGCACAATACCCCATCCCTGATTTTAATTTCCCACTTAGAGACCACCTTTAAGGGTTTAAGATATTATCAACATACTTTTTCCTTTGGCTTCCAAAGCAAGATCTTAACCGCTCGGTTATCAGGTGATCCGACAAGATGCCCAAACCATGAAAGTCTCCGTGCTTTGATGAATCTTACTCTGTTTTTATTCGAGACAATTCATCATTAATTCTAATTCTCTAACAATTATTATTTAACTACAATGAGCCAAAAAAATTTCTAAGTGTATTCTGTTCAAAAACTACTAAGTTGTTGTGGCTTATCTTCCTTAAAGATCTGACATTAGTCCAATCAACTCTAATAAATTGTTGACAGTTAGAAAGTCGATGATTTGCAGGGGATCTGAGGATAAATCCTTTCGGGAAAGTGCGACGCAATATTTGTTCACTAAGTTGTTCATGTTATTACTGTTGGAGGGAGAAAATAAGCATAAAACGCTTGTAATTTTCATATCGCACTAAAATGTTCTTAGTTAATTAATAAAATTTTAATTCTAAATATTCTAATTATGCAAAGTTCTAAATATGCAAATTTAACCAGTTTTTATTACTATTGTTACCCAATATATTATCAATTTATTAAATATTAGAAACTAAAAAAGAATAAACATAAAAAGTAGTTTGGGAAGTTTAAATTTAAAAATAATAAATTAATTTATTATTGTTAATATTGATTATTATGAAAAATCAATGTAAAACTTGCTTTATGAACAATTTTAGTAAAATCGCATTTATATACTATTAAAAGTGATCCTGTTTTGCAACTAAAGCAAATTTAGCAATTTTTTTATCATCACTAAAGATATCTATATAATTTATCTTCACGCATATAATTTTAATTAATTATTAATTCACACAATAAAGGGAATAACTTAATTATTTTAAATAATTAGTTATTTTTTGTTAATTGAATTTAATCATCTTTTTTAATTATTCATACATTGTACAGTATTTAATGTAAAAATATAATCATCTAAATTAACTAAATAGTAAAAAAAATTGTAGTGTGTTTATTATAAATAGTTAAGAGATGCTATATATATAAATGTATAGTAGAATATATTTCAAATTGGTTTTGGGAAATGTAAAGGTTTATTATAGGTATTGCATACACTGATTTGCATTTTAAGTCAAGGAACACGCTCAGAATATTTACAAATATTATAGTGAAAGCATCAAAACGTGCCTCAAACACGCGGATTTAATATACCTGAACTCGGAAATAACCCATACGTCATTTTATGGTTTTAATTTTACTTTATTTACTTATTTTCACAGGTGGTAAGGCAAGATGATTCCAGGTGGGAAAAGGAAAAACGAATTCCCTGCAGAAGTAATATGAAAATAAATACCACCAGTCGTACTCCACAGCATTTATTTATTTATTTATTTTTTTTTGCTACATGTGTTCAGTGCAGTAGTTATCGTACTTCGATGAGATCATTATAGCTGACACATATACTCGCTCCCATTTTCACTCCAAAAGCGCACCACGGCGTCTAACGATTTCGATGACGGACAGTAAACTCTTATCGATGGAATATCTCACCATCCTTAATTACATGATTTTTATTTTATTTTTAGAATTTGTATTTTCTTATCTCAGTATTTAATTTACCCACGCAATTTTCAAACTTACTTCAGATGACGGTAATAAGATATAATTTCACCTTTGTGTGGTGATTGAATTTATGGTTTCTATTTATCTTTGATTGCTTTGTTGACGAGTAAATGTCACCAAGATACGGAAGTCGCGCCTTCTTTAAATCTTCATTTTGCCTTGAAGTATTCCAATTGATGATTCAGTTAAGAAATTTTTGTCTGCTTAGTAAATTTCAGAAATTTTTCGTCCAAAATTCAAAATGAGATTTACAAAAGTTTTTAATTTGTGAAATATGTAATAAAACATTAGAAAATATCGAAATAACTATTAATTAGTAATCGATTGAGATAATTAATCGTGCATTTGACATCGCAAATGTAATTATATTAAGTCGATTACACATGTGTAGATTGCAATATAGTTTTAGAAATTACTTAAAATAAGTTTTATTTAGTTATTATATTGAACTATTAAAAGGAAATCATGAACTTATTAAAGTACTATTCAATTTAATAGAATAAAATCCTAAATTAAGTCTTTCTATTATTAACAAAAAAATTAAAAATAAAAGAAACTTTTAAAATTAAATAATAAATTACTTTTATAAAAAAAATAATTGTTCGAGCTTATTATATTTTTTCCATATCGATGAATAGTATTTAGTACGCAAATGATAATTTGTTCTGTTTTAAATTAAGTTTCTTTGAATTAAAATTGATTGAAAACTTGTTAGAAACGCTTCTTCTATGATCATTTTTTTACTTAATTTATCAGAATCCAACATTTTTTTATTGCTTCTTAGTTACCGTAAAAGGAAATCATAATTTTTGAAATCGCCGGGTCATTAGGTAAATAGACCGAGTTTTGCGGTTTGCAATCCGGTCTCCAGGGGATGAATAAAGAATAAGCAATTATTCACAGCTCTCTTTTTCTTTTTAAACATTCAACTCTCTTTGTATAAGTCTGCTATCGAGAAATCTTCATATGCAATATTTTCACCATAAATGAATTAATGGTGAAAATATTGCATAAGAGATAAAAAAAAAAAAAAAAAAAAAAAAAAACTATGGGATTCACAATTTATTCCTATGTAAGAAATTGAAAGGAACGGCAATATTACCTACATGGTTATGAATTAATTAACATCTCATGTTATTTTCAGGTTATTATTTAAAATTTTCATTCTTTTTATTGCATTTGTTCTTCTGTAATATTTTAATTGTTTTGTACATTTGGATTGATTCTTCTAATAGCATTATCAGTACGTTTTTTGCAGTAGAGATATTTCAAATTCAGATTGATGTTCGTTATTATACATTCACAAGTGAATGTTCGTATACATTCACTTGTGAAATTCAGCTGCAGATATAACTGTTAGGACACGCGTAAGATAGCATATAACAGAAGGAAAAAGGGGAAGGAAAAGAAAAAAATTAGAACAAAGGTGTCATAAATTCATGTCTTTCTCAATGTAAGAATTCATTAGGTGAGAAAAAGAGCACCAAGGATCGTGCTATTGTTGTCTAGGACATCTTGATGTCTGGAAATGAAAATTCGTGACTTTTTCATATTTTAGCTCAGGAGTAGGATTAACATATCAAATTGTTTTCGTGTATCTTTTTCTATATATCAAAATTAAGAGAGCAATTTGTTGTGATACTGATTTTCTGTTGCTGTTTTGTCACACTATCCAAACTATGGTACATTATGCATACATTCAAATACAAGGCCGCTGCAGAATATTCGGTGCCACCCATCGCAAATTGATATATAATTTTTTTTTTACAACATTAAATATGCATAAAGGCTAAATGTGATTTTCGAAGTTCAAATCTTGTTTAATCAAGATTCAAAAAAAATTTTATTCTTTCTGTCTCGAAATGGACCAATGTTAAGAAAATTATTTTATGCGCGGAAGTGGAAACAAATTCGAATTTATTAATAGAGGATTGTCACTTTGGTCAATCATACATAGACACAAGTAAGCGAGCTCAGACTGGGGTGGAATACTCGCCCATCACCGAGTGCCTTGTCATTCTGAAGCACGGTCAGGTGACTAGGAGCTGCCACCACGTCCATGCCACACGAGGAGAAGAACTTTGAATCTGGTTTTGAATTGTTCATGTGCAACGTTCAAAGTAACACATGAACGGGAACACATCCTCAGGTCACTGCGCTCCAGCAACACAGTGAGGGAGTTTATGTGGTCACCCTCCTAATCACTGCCCGCGACTAAAAATGCTTCACTTCGCAGACCTTATCGTGGTGCGACGTGAAGTTACCGAGCTACCGGAGCTCTTTTGATCAAGTATATATATATAAACATTGGCAATAATTGATAAAGTAAGCAGAGTAATTGTTTCGGTTCTCCACAAAATCTGCTCGAATCCTTTATCTTTTTTATAACTATTTCATAGGCCATAATTAATGTGAAATAACTTATTTATGGGAATACGCGGCTTTTATTCAACGCCCATTGATGCTGAGGACCTGTTTGTGCACTTAAGAAATCGCCGACCTTCTATTTTAGTAGATGCTAAAATTATGAACTGCTAAGTACGAAGGAATCAATGAAATCTATTTTAATCTTTTTGTTTTAAAATTAAAATAGAAACACTCATGATTTTTTTATATGGATCAATAATTGATTCCTGAATGCAGTATTGTCTTTCAAGCCTCCAAGTGAATGCAAAAGGAGAGAAATTCTTTTACCTCTTGTGTTATAGCATTTAAGTTGTCAGATTTTGCACATGGTTATAAGCAATTTTATTGCAAAGGATATGGGTGTTATTTCTTTGGCTAATTACCCTGGAATATTAGAAAAAAGGGCGTTACGTTTTGTGATAATAATCTGCGATTATTTTTGTTTCTGGTAAGTTTTTTTTTATTATTATTAATTTCAGAATAGAATGTTCAGTTGAGATCCCTTGTTCGATGTTACTAAAAAATGTAAAAGTTTTGAGTTCGAAAATTTTTGAAAATGGGAGTTACGTTTTGTTATAATTCTTAATCTCTTTCAGTCTCTCTCAACTACAAACTTACAATCAAAATTGTGACGAAAATAGTTTTAGTTGTATTTCTCAAAATTATATTCACACAAAATATGGTTTTATTTATTTAAATAAAGTAAAATACGTGAAGTTATAAGATTTTAAAATAATATTTTAGTTTCATCATAATTATAAATTACGGGACATTAACAACAAGGCACCACCTCCGACACTTATGCTAAGTTCGTTAAAATTTGTTTCCGAATTTCCACAAATATTTTTGACTGCAATTCGTCGTGGAAAGATATTATGAATTAACATAAAAAATAGATATTTTTTTTCTACGCGAAACAGCCTATATTTTTATTCTCAATTCTGGTTCTAATATTATTTTATTTAAGTTATTGTATTCATTTTCCCTTCCAACACCATATTTATTTAATCCGTGATTTTGGAATTGATATTGGATTTAAAAATTTGCGAGATTCCGATGAAAGAAAAAGCTAATAGTTTTCCAGTTCAAATTTGAGTTGAGAAAAACGGTAATTTTATTTCTAAAGTTAATTAAGAAAGGATCTTAGGTCTGAAACGATGTCTCTTTCAGATCAGAACAACCGTTTCTGTTTTTTTCTATAAATCTGAGAAGAAGATTTATTGCAAACAGCCTTTTCTTAAACCTATGAAGCAAGCACGTACTATGGTTTACTGGCTATGTGGTCATTTATCTTCTAGTAACAAATTGTCTTGAAAATACCAGAAGGGGAAAAAAAGCAATACCAGTCCTATGAAGAAAATACCAGAAGGGGAAAAAAAGCAATACCAGTTCTATGAATTTTTGACGCTCGTATGCACCACATTAGAAATATCATGCATTATGTAATATTTATCACATCTGGAAACAGCGACTAGATATTTATTAATGCAAGAAAAGCCTTATGCGTGAACGCAGACTTCGTGACCTGCTGTTAACCTTAACTCCAACCTTGAGTAAGCGCTTTGTCAAGGCGTGATTTGAACTGGCTCAGTTAGCGTCACGCCTTTCCATTTCTTTAATCACAAGAAAATCACTCACGAAAACGAAAATAAAAGCGATGAAAAATTGTTTTCCTTGTTGATTGATTTGTGTTTTCTTCTACATGGAGTTGATTTTAAAATGTTTTATTCTTCTGTTTTCATGCCATAAAACACTTTCTTTGTGAGTTTACTTCGATAGAATATTAGCACGCGCGTGTGACACAATTATATAAAAAAGTGTGCTTCCTGCACTTTTTTATGCGAAAATCGGTATAATTGCAACACGTTTTTATATGAAAATCATTGATATCTCAATATAATTCATCTTAACGTCATCAGTGTACACACGACAGTATATGTACACTATTGATTATAACTTGTATTTAAATTTTATGAATGAGTTTTTATCCCCATGGATGGATAATTAAGATAATAAAAAACTTAAATACTAAAACGATGAAAAGCATATAAAAAACTATGTGAGAATAATTTATAACGTTTATTTTATTTCTTTAATGTTAAAATAAATGTCATGAATAAAAATATAAAAGCAAGCAAAAGAAGGCTTTAACGAAATGCATAAAGTTGTCTGATTTCTAAAAATATTTTGTGGAAGTGTCATTGTTAAATATTGTCCATGAAACTAAAAATATAAACTAGAAAATATACATAAAAACAAACGTTATTTAAATTTTCTGGATAATTCTAAATGTTTTTCTATTATTTTATTTTATCAGGATAAACTTTGTTATAACTTAAGCACCTCGAACTGTCGATTGCTACATCCTTATACTTTTTAATTTAAAAATTATAGTATCTATCAATGAAACACTACATGCAGGTTGTGTTCTATTAAAATAGTGGAGAAACTGAATATTTTTTTAGTTTGTGTTGTTTATAATTCTTAATAAGGAGTAAATTAAAAATATTTTTGATACTCAGTATGAAAAGATATCAACGTTAGAATCTAACGTTGGAATTTCACTTTTGATGTATACAATAATTTTTATTTATTTTTACGTGTATCTTGTCATTGTTCAAAATAACTATGATAATGTTAAGTGAACTGTATATATATATATATATATATATATATATATATATATATATATATATATATATATATATATATATATATATATATATATATATATATATATATATATATATATATTGTGAAATTTATATCTAATTTTAGATAGAGGGAGAGATTTTAATTATGAATATATTTTTGCTATATTCTAGTTTAAAACAAGCTTTATATTAAATAACATTATCCATATTTTTTTATTCAGTTCGAAGTACTAAAATATGATTTAATTGATTAACAAGATCTAAGCTCAACCCATGTTGTAGTTCCATTGCTCTAAAAGCTATTTTTAATTGATTAAAATCAATTTTTTATTTACAATTTAATAATATTATCTTCCACCCAAAATATTGTTATTTTAGAATTTTATTTAGCAGCACTTTATTTAAGTATCTATTTTTGACTATTTTTGTGAGTCTTGTTCTAATTTCACAGTTTCTAAATCATATAATGGAAAATAGTCAAATCGTAACCTAATGGGAATATGATTCAGTGTTTTCAAAAATAAATAAATGATTCTCACATCTACAAAGAAAGTTTCAACAAGCGCGATTAACCATATATCATATCTTAATTTAATGCTCTAGTTTTAATCATCTTTCTTTTTTTCACAGCACTGTCTTAAATTTACAATACTTGATTGGGAAAACACCTAATTCAAATCTTCTTACTTTTCTTAGGACTATAGCACAGCCTTTAATGCTTCTTCATATTATGCCCCTCATTTGTTTAATTTTTATTCTGACAAGAAAATAGAAACTTTTCTATGTTTATACTGCGTAACTGACATTTTATTGTATTTTATTTTTGAATTGCTGGACATTTTTTACCTTTTTTTGGTGAAGTATGTCTTTTTTGGATTTTGTGCCAGGAAAACACTTAATCAACAAGCACGATAAGCACTAGTCAGGCAAGCAATGACATTATAGCTTTAAAAATTACGACAAACAAATACAGTGGGTGATTGGTAAACGTAATCTGTAACAAAAATCCAAATTGCTCCGCTATCCGAATTGTTCGTTAACCGATCATTGATTGTTTTTGGAAAATCGATTCATTCGTTCTGGAGACCTTAAAAATTAAATTAAAAAAAGGATGTATTTCTTAGTAAGTTCATTAAAAATGCATACAAAGGCTTGCATATTAATCAGTCCTTTTCATTTTTTTATGGAGCGCTAAAGAACATGTCTTAGAACATTGCTTTTCTCTCTTTTTCCATGATTTTCCGGAAGTTAAAGATCTTACTGACATCAGCTTGATTTGGGTGCTATTCTAAAACTATTGTGTTGACCTCCTCCCAAACTAAAATCACAGATCGCTCAAAATAAAATCATGTTATGTTTTCAATGAAATCAAAACCGAAACTAATTATCTGTTGGAATTTTTTTTTCTAATATAGAACTTTGAAGCTTCATATTCAAGCAACATATTTCAAGAGAGATGAAAAACGATTTTTTGTCCATTTGGTTTGGCAACTCTGCTCATTATCTCCGAACGCTGATAAATATTCGTCAGAATTCGCTTTAGTTCGTTTCCGAATACATGTTCGTTGTCCGAACACAAAAATCCTTTCGTCAAAGTTTTCGTAGTGAGATTTGTTCGCTGTCCGAACTGTTCATTAACCGATCACTCACTGTATTCACTTTACCGATTTATATACATTTAAAATCTCCAACCATATTCCGAATAGAAATTTTTTTTTAGTAGACAGTTTTAAATAATGCTGATTTAACTGCATTCATATGTATTGTTGATTCAAGGAGCCTAACAACTGTCTAATACTGTGTAATGTTCTTTTTAAGTTTTTCGTTAAATATTTATGTTTATGAATTTAAATTACTCTTATGATTAGTTATTTTTGCATATAAATTGTGCTGTGATATTTTTAATCGTATGTTCTCGTTATACGCATTGAAATAACATGAAGCGATTTGGCGATATATTTGCGCCTACTTTTTTAGTCGACTGTAAGTTATCTAAGTACGATATATTATTTTGGAAGTATAATATCTTAGGAAAAGTTACCTAGTTTCTCAACATATTGAGGTATATTTCTGAGACAGAAACAAAAGCTGCTTCTGTCACTCTTTGTCCCCTTGAAGCTCGTCCTATTTATATACACCCCACATTGCAACTTTTGAAGAAGGATTTTTCCGCCTGCCTTGCATATTAGCAACTTCCCACAACATGTTCGCTTTTAAGCCGCTTCTCTACCTCTACACCGCTTCTTCAACATCTTCTGCTATAAATATCACTTCGAATCTCTCGTGGAGCAGAATCCCGCCAGGCTGTTTCCAGCCGATTGTGGCTGGTTGCGCAATCCGAATGATTGTTCTTCTGTTTTATTGCTATTTAAATCAAACGAAGCGACGATTGTTTTTTATTATGTTGGGAGCTGTTTATTATATGTTCCTTCTTATGGAGCAAATCCAATGAGGAAGTAGATTTTCAATAAAGTGCATTGTCCTGTGTGTGTGTATGTGTTTTCTTCATTTATTAATTTCCCATCAGAAGTCCAATTAGAACACTCATTTAAAGAAGAACATTCATTGGAATCAGACATCATTTGATCCAAATCGATTATAAGAACTTTTTTTCATAAAAAATAAAAAAAAACGTAATTTTTTTCCGTTGTAATTTTATAAGGGGGGGGGGTGAAACTGTTTGCTGGCAGATTATATTTTCTCCATAATTTTTTCGTCAACGAAGTAAAATGCTATTTTAATTATTTTTATATTTAAATAAGTTGTAAAATATGAAACTGAAATGAATGCAGAAGTTACTTTTCTTTTATTTTCAAGAAATTTCAGAATAATAACAGGTTTATATTTTCTTTTTAAAAATATTTTATATAAATAAATTCTTATTTTATAATTATACGTCAACAGTTTTTGTCTTGTTTTGAATTCATAACAGATTCACGGATTGAGATGAAATTTACGTCATGTGGCTTTGGTCGCTGATTAACTTAAGACATAGGCTGAAATTAATTTTAAATTTGTCTTCGAAAAATTTCAACTTCAGCATTTATAATTAATGGAAACCGCGTAACTTATTCAGATTTCATGTCAGAGAGATGTTGGTTATGACGATACACTGAAATTCTGTTTGTCAAATAGCAGTAGATTGTGATTTGTTCCTGCCTTTTGAAATTGTATTTTGTATTTAACTGCAAAGTGTTAAGTAAAATGTTTATTGCATACTATACAATTTTCTTTCTGCATTATCATTAAACACAAAAAAAAAAAAAAAAAAAAAGGTAACGGTCATATTTTCTGATTTTGAAAAGTTTAAATTTTATCCCATTGCCGAAACTTGTCTGCGATTTATCCAGCATGCCGCCTATGGAAAAGGCATTGGAAGACTGCTGAAAGGATTCCCATCTTTAATCGTAATTGAAGGGGATTTTTGCTAGCATTCCCTACCTCTGTTCGTTGTCCAGTGGCTGGATAGAGTTCTTCGGAGATCCCGCATTCAGCCCCAGATACTATTGAACTAAGAGATATGGATTTAGCACTTCTACCTTCTGAATGTATATTTAACGAGGTAGAATCTTAAAAATGTTCCGGGTTTTCACCCTTACAATAGGGGAATACGACTTACTGTCTATACAAAATGTTGTCAAAAGGCAATTTAACGTGGTGGATATTGAAATGCCTTAAAATGGCTTTCAGGCACTAGGCTGTTCACTACTCTAACGTTTCTCGAAATGAGGTACGCGTACCCCCAAGGATACAGTAAGAATTTGATGGGAGTACAACTGAGACGAAAGTCAACCCCCGTAACTGCACAACCCCGGAACCCTGCAAACTGAAAGTATACACAATCATGTATAGTCCACTGTCCTTCCCCACGTAACCGTAATCGGAGAAACCTTTGATTTTTCACCACCTCTGAAGGGGTTAAGTACCCCTCCTCCTTCGCTTCGGATATTTGCTTGCAGCTAACTGTGCTTGAGTGGAAGTGCCTGCCTTGTCTTTTAAGGTCTATGGTTGCACCAATTCCATCCTTCTCATTGATCCAAATAAATGTTGCTTACAGTTTAACTTTTATTTATATTTTATTACTCTTTTCTTATTAATGTGTATACGTCAAAAAAAAAAAAAAAAAAAAAAAAAAAAAATTATGAAATTTAACGAATTTTGAGCCTATGTTTTTACAAATTTACTTTTTATTATTTCAGCAATATTAATTAAAAGAAAATTTGTAATGTTGACGTAAACAAAGCAATAGTCATAAGATTCAAAAGAGATCGTTAGCAAATATTGCAATTATTAATTTAGAATCTCCACTCGATTTCATATGAAGACCTTATCCATAATATAAAAAGCATTTTTATCAATTATAATAACAACGAACAGAATAATAGTAAATACGCCTCTAACTTTTCGCACATGTCTTCTATCACGAAAATGAACCGCAATTATATTAACTCGCGCCTCGTAGAAATGTGGCTAGCTAGAATCAGAACTAGATCTTTTCCGACAAATGCTAAATTATATAAATTCAGACTTTCTTCAACGGATAAATAAATGCTTTTGTGGAGAAAGAGAAACCATGGATCACATAATGCTATCGTGTCCTCGATATGATCAACAAGAAATTCTTTCAGAGAAAAGCTTGATATCGGAGCTCTTTCTTTCTCTTGGATCTTAGATTTGTCAACGAGAAAAAAATTGACGCAACAATTTCTTTTTTGAAATATATTAATAGACTCTAATTTTTCTCATCATTGTTTTTAGAGACTCCCTAATTGCCCCTTCATTTGTCAATTAAACGCTTTGTTTATTTTCCTCGTTTGAGATTCATGGCATTGATTTTCAATCAATTTTTAAAAAATCAATAATCCATTTTTTGTTTGGTTTCCTTTCAAAACTTAATCTTACTACTTATAAGCCTACGAGTATAAAGCTCCAGACAATTATAACCTAACTTTAGGATTTTATTAATAAATGATTTTTTTTAAAAATTTAAATCGTCCTTGCCGATTTAAAACTAACTATAATGTGGATATTGTATCATGCCCTTTTCATTTTGCTTTTTCTGCTGTTCTATTGTCCATTAATAGATTAAATCCATGGGAAACGGCTTCTCAAACCGATGTTTCGGTCTTTATATAAGAAATGGTTTTATTAACAAAATAAACTTCGACGCTATTCTCAGACATTCGATATTGAACTTCGCCTTGTTTGCTGCCGCCCGAAGAATGTTTATTGAAGGCAGGCAGCAAATTCGTCGACAAGTCGGATTTACGACCCCGTCTCAATACAATGCAAGGTAGAGGAAATGTCATCTGACATCATGAGTATTTTAAAACCAAGAAAACTGTAATGAAATGGAGTAAACATGATCTCAACTGAAATAAAGAAACATCCACTTTATGGTTAAAAATTGAAAATTAAATCAGATGTTAAGAAATTAGCACAAACGAAAAATGCATAAAAATATGTTCCCTAAAAGGAGATTTTTCAAAATTTTAATTCACAAGTGAATATTTAACTTATCGATTTTCATTAATGTGTTGGATCATATCGGCGACTTTCTACTAAATAGTAAAGTAGAGATTCTTAAAAAAGAGGTCTGCCGAATTTTGATATAAGAATTCTAATATGATAATCTGACGTCATGTATATTTTAAACCAGTGAGAATGGCAATAAAGTGGCGTATTCAGGATCTCAACTGGAATGAAAGATACAACCACTTTATGGTTTATAAATACACTTTTGATTGTTATTAAAATACATCCATTTTTTTACGAGAGGTACTGAGCGTTATGAACATTGCAGAAGGTGTACACATGTGCCAAAAGTTTGGGAAACACTGCAATACTAACAGTGAAAAAATGTTTCACAACTCACTCGATTTGTTTTTCCTGATCTATACGCGTGTCTTCATTTCGTGTTAAAAAGTAACGAATAATTAATAGCACTAAAAAAATTTAATCATTATTTCAAAATTTAATTAAAATTATCACTTCAATTTTATTATTATTTTTTCAAATCATGCCCTAAAACTACATACGCTTTTGTTACTGGGATTCCCGGCCACACATATATCATATTAACTTAACTATCTGTTTGGTCATCTAGTTTTGTCACTACTATTTGATTCTTGATACTCAGAATTAAAGACTATATCAGATATACATTCTATTCGTTTATGATGTATTGTTTTACAAGGTAAAATATTAATAGTGAAAAAAAAATTCATAGATAAAATATCATCCGTAATATTTGCGTAAAACCTCATCGAAATGAAAAGTCAGCGCAAATATCGCCAAAATGACGCTAAATCGTTTCATGTTGTTCTAATGAGAATTAAGAAATAGAACATAGATAATCAAAACAATTTTGGTGCATTTATTTGCAAAAATAAATAATTTAAAATACATAAATGTATTTTAAATTTATAATTTTAGCAGTAATAATAAGTTATTTAAATAAAAAATGAAAAAAGAAGGAAACAATACACCAAAAATAATTTTATACCCCCTGTTCCGACCCTGTATACTCAATGTATAAATTTAATTTCTCTGCGCACCAGATGGCGCTAACTCAATAATCGTTTTTTGTCAGTCAAGCAATAAAATTTCAAAAGAACGGACGTGTCGTTTCTGTGTGCCAATATTATGGTCCGTCGAGCCGGAGCACGAAACTAGCAAAAAATTATTTGGTGATGCATAGAAGCGGCCAACGACTGTTGAATCAAAAAACAACAACAAAACCAGTGATTGAGTGAAGGTCACAAAACCAAAATGGATACCCTTCTTAAAACCAAAAGGATAATAAAGGGTAAGCTAACTCGTTTAATTTCGCAAGTCAATAGCTTACAAAATCAAGCAAATTCTCTTTCTATTATTGAAGTGTATGAAAATAACGTAAATTCTTTAGACAATGAAATAAACAAACTAAATAATGATATTCTTTATGCATGTTCTGATTCAGAATTCGATACATTTGAAAGTGAAATACATGAACTGTTTTCTAAAATAAGTAATTTAAAAATCATTCTTAAAGACGAATCAAGAAAACTTTCAAAAAATGATTGTCATAAAGAAGTAACTAATGTCAACAATGTTAAACTTCCTAGAATAGAATTACCAGTTTTCACTTCTAATTACATAGATTGGATTTCTTTTCGTGATTTATTTTTATCGAGTGTTGGTAATAATGATAGTTTAAGTAATAGTCAAAAATTGCAATATCTTAAACTTTCTGTTAAGGGAGAAGCATATACATTATTACAGTCTATTCAAATTACAGATGAGAATTTCAAATTAGCTTGGGATATGCTTACTGAGCGCTTTGAAAACGAAACAGAAATCATAAATGCAGCATTAAATAAATTAATTTCTCAGCCTATTCTTAAACATGAATCAGCAGCAGGTTTGAGGAAATTAATTGATACAACACAGCAATGTCTTGATACATTAAAAATTTTGAAACAGCCTGTTGAGCATTGGGATACCATTATTATTTTTCTTTCAAAGGGTAAGCTTGATAACGAAACACTGAGAGTGTGGGCGTTAGGAGCAATCGAACAAAAAAGCTTCTTCTTTCGCGAAATTCAAAACATTCATGCTGAATAGATCGTGTGCGCTTTCGTCTTTAGCGAAGTGCCAAAAGGAGAAAGTAGGTCAATTTGATGGGAAAACGGTTGCAAATCAAAACAAAACAAATATTCTTTTCATCTCAGATTGTTTCTAATTTATGCATTTATTGTCGAAATGATTCTCATTCGCGATTACATAGTTGTGATAGTTTCTTAGATCTTCCAGTAAAGGAAAAATGGAATGTAATTAAAAACATCATTTATGCGCTAATTGTTTAAAAGATAATAAAACTCATCCTATTTCTAAATGTCGCTCAGGCATGTGTAAATTATGTTCAAAATTGCATAATACATTATTGTGTTCGAAAAATACACATGATACAAAAATCGAAACACAAACAACAGATGAACATTCTACTATTAGTAGTAATAATGTAGTTGTACCTGTAACAAAAACAGTTTTATTGCCAACAGCAATTGTTAATGTTAAGGACATTAATGGTACATTACATAAATGCAGAATTCTTATCGATTCAGCAAGCCAAGGCTCATTTATTAGAGAAAGTTGTGTAAATTTATTGCAACTTAAACGTAATAGAATTAACATAAATGTTGATGGGCTTAATTCTCGAAATGTAGGTAAGCTCTCAGGTTCGGTATCATTGCAAATATCATCTCTATTTTATAAAAACACACATATCACTGTAGATGCATTAATTATACCCAAAATCACTTGTGACCTTCCTCAATTCAAAATTGATGCTTCAGCATTAAATTCATTCAAAAATATACAACTGGCCGATGTTACTTGCTTGCAGCCTGGTCCTATAGACATTCTCTTAGGTGCAGATGTGTTTGGAGAAATAGTGCTCCATAAAAACATTACTAGTCCTGGACATTCGTTAACTGCACTAGAAACAATTTTCGGATGGGTTGTTTTAGGCAAAACAAACAATATCTCAAAAACAATAATTACAAATCACGCTAGTTGTACCGCAATCGAGTATCAACTTGATAAAATTTGGCAACTAGAAGAAGTTTCTGAAACTAAACCTTATTCAAAGGAGGAAATTGCATGTGAAAATCACTTCGAAAAAACATTCTTTCGTGATTCTACTGGCAGATTCAATGTCAAATTTCCATTCAATGACTCACACAATGAACTTGGATCATCTAGAGACATTGCATTGCGCCGTCTTCAACAAATTGAACGTCGCTTTTCTAAAAATCAATCTCTACTTGAACAATATCATAAATTCATGGACGAATACATAAAACTGGGGCACATGGAATTAGTTCCTGAAAGTGAAGTTAATATTCCAGCCAAATCTAGCTTTTACCTTCCACACCATCCAGTTCCCAACAAAAGTGGTGACAAGTTCCGGGTAGTGTTTGATGGATCTGCTAAATCATCTAATGGTGTTTCTCTTAATGATATACTCATGGTGGGACCGCAAATACAGACTGATTTAACTACATTGCTTATTAAATTTAGGATGCATAAAATAGCGGTTGCTGCAGACATTGAAAAATGTATAGACAAATAACTTTACAAGATCCAGATTTCCAAAGAATCGTCTGGCGCAAATCAAAATATGATGCAGTGAAGGATTACAGATTAATAAGACTGGCTTATGGCACTGCCTCAGCACCATACCTGGCTGTAAAATGTCTACAAAAATTAGCAGAAGAAGAAGCAGAGAAATATCCATTGGCTTCTAAGGCAGTTCTCGAAGACTTTTATGTTGATGATCTCATGTCTGGAGCGAATTCAATTTCCCAAGCCATGGAACTGCACCAACAATTAATGCAAATGTTGTCAAGTGCCAAATTTCCTTTGAGAAAATGGGCTTCAAATTCTAAAGAATTTTTGAACTCAATTGATCCAAATTTACGGTTATCAAACACTTCTTTAAGCTTAGACAATGATGAAACTGTGAAAACATTGGGACTACTTTGGCAACCCGAGTTGGATATATTCTTTTTCAAAACTAATCAATCATTTCTTGTAGATAACTTAACTAAGCGGACATTACTATCAACAATTTCAAAAATATTTGATCCTCTTGGATGGTTATCTCCAATTACCATTCATTACAAATTAATAATTCAAAAACTCTGGAAAAATCAATTGCAGTGGGACGATACTATTCCTTCAACCATAGCATATGAATGGAAGCAGCTTTCAGAAAAACCCTTGTTCGTGAAAGACGTTCAAATTCCCAGATTCTTATTTTGGGATTCAAATAACAAATTTCAGTTACATGGCTTCAGTGATGCCTCGGAAAAGGCATATGCAGCAGCAATTTACTGTCGCTCAGTCTCAAGTACTGGTGAAATTAAAGTTCATCTAGTAATTGCTAAGACAAAAGTTGCTCCACTTAAAACTGTTTCACTTCCGAGATTGGAACTATGTGGTGCTCTGCTGTTAACTAAATTGATGGACTTCACTTGCAAGGCTATGAACACATCCATTTCCCAAGCTCAATTTTATACTGATTCTACCATCGTTCTATCTTGGATTGGTTCTTCTGCCAGCCGATGGAAATGCTTTGTGGCCAATAGAGTGGCAAAAATACAAACTCTTTCTTCCCCTACCCAGTGGCATCATGTTAGTGGAAACATTAATCCTGCTGATCTTGCTACTCGTGGCACATCATCTTCTGAACTACTTTCTTCATTATGGTTAAATGGTCCAAAATTTCTTTATAATTCACTTTCTTTTCAGATAAAGCAGCCTGAACTACCAGTTAGTGATCCTGTTCCAGAAGAAAGGTATTGTACTTTACAATCAACCACTGAAAACAAACCCCACTGTACTGACTTTGATATTTTTTTTAAATATTCATCCTTTTCTAAACTTAAACGTATAACAGCTTTGTGTTTAAGGTTTATGAACAATTGCAGAAATCCTATGAACAAATTAACAGGATTTTTGCAAACTTGTGAATTAACTAATGCGATGCATGTGTTAATAAAAATAGTTCAAACTAATGAGTTTAATAATGAGATCAATGCATTACAGAAAGATAAAACAATATCGTGTAATAGTAAAATTTTATCTCTAAATCCATTTCTTGATAATTCAGGCATTCTAAGAGTAGGTGGTCGTTTGAGACATGCAAATATAGTATACAATCAGAAACATCCTATTTTGTTGCCAACAAGGCATAGATTAACTGATCTCATTGTTAAACATTTTCATGAAAATCTTTTGCATGCTGGTTCACAACTTGTTCAATCATGTATTGCAGAACAGTATTGGATTATAGGTGTTAGAAATGTAATTAGGATTTAATCAGAAAATGTGTAAAATGTTGTAGAATACGAGCTTCTGTAACCAATCAGATGATGAGCGATTTACCATCTTCTCGCATTTCTCCTGCTCCTGCATTCTTGCGATGTGGAGTGGATTATGCTGGTCCTTTTCAAATTAAAGCATGTAAAGGTAGAGGCTCCAAATCATACAAAGGGTATATAGCACTTTTTGTTTGCTTTACTACAAGAGCTATACACCTAGAATTAGTTACCGACTTATCTGCAGATGCGTTCATTGCATCTCTTAAGAGATTTATTTCACGCAGAGGTAAATGTAGTGATATATACAGTGATTGTGGTACCAACTTTATTGGTGCAAAGCGCAAACTCATGGAAATTGAGAAACTTAGAAACTCCAAAAATTATAATCAAAATGTAAACAATTTTATGTCTGAAAATGGTATTAATTGGCATTTAAATGTTCCAGGTGCACCTCACATGGGTGGACTATGGGAAGCTGGCATAAAGTCTACCAAATTTCATTTAAAACGCGTTATAGGGAGACAAAACTAACTTATGAAGAATTTGAAACATTGTTAACTCAAATAGAGGCTTGTCTTAATTCTAGACCTTTAACTGCATTATCTACCGATCCAAATGACTTGTCAGCCTTAACACCTGGCCATTTTATTATTGGTAGGGCATTAACAAGCCTTCCTGAACCAAATTACGTTGATACAAACATTTCTTTTCTTTCAAAATGGCAGCATATTCAAAAAATGGTGCAACAGTTTTGGAAACGTTGGCATAAGGAATATCTCACACGGTTGCAGCAAAGGCCAAAATGGCTACTGCCGACTAAAAATTATCAAATTAATGATCTATGTCTTTTAAAAGAGGACAATTTACCCCCAACAAAATGGAAAATGGGTAGAATAATTCAATTGCACCCTGGACTTGACAATAATGTTAGGGTAGTTACTCTTAAAACATCAGATGGTGTATACAAAAGAAACATAACAAAATTATGCCAACTTCCTGTGTAATGCCAAATTCATGGTTAAATTTAAATAAAATTTTATTTCTTATATATGTACAATTTTATACTTCCATTGCATTTTAACATATAAAACTTTTTATTTATGTGTTTGTTTTATATTTTTTCATTTATGTTCATTTATTTGTATATCTAATCTTTATTTGTAAAGTATATTTGTATATCTAATTTTTTTTGTATGTTACATATTCTGTTTCTTTGAAATAATATTTCAAGGTGGGCGGCATGTTCCGACCCTGTATACTCAATGTATAAATTTAATTTCTCTGCGCACCAGATGGCGCTAACTCAATAATCGTTTTTTGTCAGTCAAGCAATAAAATTTCAAAAGAACGGACGTGTCGTTTCTGTGTGCCAATACCCCCATTCTAAATTTAACTGTTTGCGTCAACGATCAGTAAATAGAAGTGCAATAATGATGTCGAAAGCCCCTGAATCAAATTCCTTTTCGAAGGGAATGCATGCTTGTCTAAATTTTTCATGTTGCTACAAGTGAAATTTTATACTGACGTTACTGGACAAATATTTATTGAGTTTTGGGGCATAGTTTCCATTTATTATTTTAATTTAATTTTATATCTCAAGACTCATTGGAGGTCCACAACAATCGCAATTACGCTGTATTTCTAAGTATTATTGTTGCACCAGCATATTGGTCTGTACCAAGTTCAGAGTTTGGCTCTATCAGTTAGGTGGAAAAGAGTCTTCGTCATTTGGAACCAGCGACCACAATCAGACCTCCCCCTTCCAATTACTTGACCTGCCACCCCTGGTATCGTTTCACATAGAGGACATTGTTACCATGACTTATCAAACGTGTCCCAACCTCCTTTAGTAAACGCGACGGATCTCCGGTAAAGTAGGGATTCGAACTCTGTATCTTACGATAGTGAGAACAACGCCTTTACCAACCGTCGCATGTATTTCCACTTCTTATAAACTTTTATCTAAATACCAACATTTTAATAAATACAATGTGTGTTTTTTAAGTAACCGCATAGTTTTTATATTGAACATGGGTCTAATTTTGATTAACATATTTATGATTTTAAAAATATTTTTTGTCAGGGACAGTATTTTATCGTCTATTCTTTAAATATATATTGCAATTTTAAAATATATTCTATAAATATTCCTATTTAAATTTTTGGTTTAAAAGTTTTGCAATTCACTTGACTATGAAATATGGTGTAGAGTGTTATTAAATTTGATGCAAAATCCTTTTTTAAAAATTTTTGGGCCAAAAATAATAAATTACTTCTTAATTTTTTTAATCTTTTCTTTAAGTTCAACAGGTTTTAAGCAATCTTTCCTGTGTAACTTACCTGTTATTAATTACCTGTCTGTTGGAACAGCCACAAAACGATTGCATGTCAACTCCTGATCTTATCGAAAGTTTTAGCAACTGCGATGAAGTAATGTGTTTGTTTGTTTGTCTTTCAACAACTATTTTTTTGCACTCAACTGCTCATTAGACCGGGACTTACGGTTTAAAGTGGATTCCGAGCCCTTATAAACATCCGTGCTAAAGGTGCGATTTGAATCCACGAACTGTTGAATCGAAGGCAAGAGCGCTAACCACTCAGCAGCCAACTCGGCGATGAAGTAACCACGTCGACGCCTGAGCAAGGATCTTTTCTAATTAATATCCTTTGGATCTTTATTATAAGTAATCGATCGAAATAATAAGTAAGGTATATTAGACTCACTTTGATAAGAAATACAAAAGCGCGGGACGATTTATTTTATTATTTAAAGGGATGATTAAATAAGTTAGATTAACTTACTTAATCCTGTTCTATGGTTTCTTTTAAAAAAATCAACAACCTATTTTAATGATAAATCATTAAAAATATATACTAACAGCAGTTTTAAATAATTTCACATCAAATTTACAGTCCCTGTTAGATTTGTTGTCAATCAATGTTCTTAAAACAAAACAAGGATTCAAGTATTTTTCATCAATAAATGTCGCAGAAAAGGAATTTTTGCTATAAATCATATGGATTGAGTCTTAAGAAAAGTACCTTGATACAACTGTATCTTTGAAATTTAATATCATGACAAAGCTGAAATTTGACACATTTCTCTTCTGAATTTTATGCCACAGACAAGAGATTAACTGGCGATTTATTAATGAAACTTGATGAATAATTTATCTATTGATCTGTTAAGAATCAAACGCACTAACTTCTTAGATGCATTATACACTACTGGCCATTAAAATTGCTACACCAGGAAGAAATGCAGTTAACAAAATGATATTTATTGGACAAATATATTCTACTAGAAATAACAAGTGATTAAATTTTCAAAAAATTTGGCTGGATATAGATCCTGAGAAATCAGTACCCAGAACAACCACCTCTGGCAGTAATAACAGCAGTTATATGCCTGGGCATTGAGTCAAACAGAGATTAGATTGCATGTACAGGTACAGATGCCCATGCAGCTTCAACACGATGCCACAGTTCATCAACCGTAGTGGCGTTTGGTGACGATCCAGTCGCTGGTCAACCATTGACCAGACGTTTTCTATTGGTGAAAGATCTGGAGAACGTGCTGGCCAGGGCAACAGCCGAGTATGTTCCGTATCAAGGAAGGTCCGTACAATACCGGCAACATGCGGTCGGGCATTATCCTGCTGAAATGTAGGGTTTCGCAGGGCTCGAATAAAGGGTAAAGCCACGGGTCGTAACACACCAGAAATGTAACGTGCACTGTTCAAAGCACCGTCAATGCGAACAAGAGGTGACCGAGACGTGTATCCAATGGCACCCCATACCATCACGTCAGGTGATGGGCCAGTATGACGATGACGAATGCACGCTGCAAGTGTGCGTTCACCACGATGCCGCCAAACACGGATGCGACCATCAGGATGCTGTACACAGAACCTGGATTCATCTGAAAAGTTGACGTCTCGCCATTCGTGCGCCCAGGTTCGTCGTTGTTCACACCATTGAAGGTGCTCTTGTCTATGACGCAGTGTCAAGGGAAGCCGCAGCCATGGTCTCCGAGCTGAGAGTACATGCTGCTGCAAACGTCGTCGAACTGTTCGTGCAGACACTTGTTGTCTTCCAAACGACCCCGTTTCTTGACTCACGGCTCGTGACGTGGTTGCACGATCCATTACGGCCATGCGGATAATATGCCTGTCTTCTCGGCTGCAAGTGATAGGTGGCCGTTGAGATCCCGCATGGCTTTCCGTACTACCGTCCTGAACCCATCGATTCCATATTCTGCTAACAGTCATTGGATCTCGACCGACGCGAGCAGCAATACTGCGATAAGATAAACCGCAATCCCAGAACGCTACAATTCGACCTTTATCAAAGGCAGAAACGTGCTGGTACGCATTTCTCCTTCTTACACGAGGCATCACAACAACTTTTCACCAGGCAACAGCGTTCAAATGCAATTTGTGTATGAGGAACCGGCTGAACAATTTCCTCATTTAAACACAATGTAGGTGTCGCTACTGGCGCCTGCTTTGTCTAAATGCACTGAAAAGCTAATCATTTGCATATCACAGCACCTTCTTCCTTTCGTATAAATTTCACGTCTGTAGCATGTCGCCTTCTTGGTGTAGCAATTTTAATGGCCAGTAGTGTATATTAAAGGCCAATATAATGTAATTTAATTTTTCTATGAAAATATAACTTCCTGAAATCTTGTATAAGAGCAAATTAGCTATCCCAACTGAAGACATATAAATATTTGCGAAACGTTTTTATTCTTAAAGAATAAACAGTTATTAATTAAGGAATGGCTAGAACTGGTGAGGCAACATTTGGAGCTATTTTCTAAATATAAGGCGAAGAGTAAAGTCCATTTGGATGCTTCCACAGGTACACCCATGGTAAGCGAGAAAGTGCTCTGTCCTGGATTCGTGGTGTCAGTAGACAAGACCAAACTGCTCCTACTCGATTCCTTAGTGGTCATCCACCATCAACAACTTTTATTATTGGTAAGCACTTCAAAATTTGCACTAAGTGCTTCTTCAGGGGACAGGTCTCTCCTGGTCACATTTTATTTTATCTGAGTCTAACCAGGCAGGTCCTGGTTGAAGGTCCCCTATTGGTAATGAACTTCTTCAAGGTGAATGGGCTCATGGAATGTGCTATTCAACGGGATGAGAGACAACAACACCATAAACAATAATGTTAGGCATTTAAAAGAATCATATTAAATATCTATGGGCTTCAGAATATATATTTCATAATTTGGGAGAAAATCAAAAATACCGAATGACTTTTCTTTTATTATTCAAGTATTTAATTTTTCATTAGAGTTTGGAAAGAAATTACGTACTTATAATAAAGCATAAATAATATACTAAAAACGTATTTAAATTTGTAATAAATTTATTATTACAAATTTAGCAATGATTTTCTTTGTATTAGTTTTAAATGCGTTTATTAATTTAACTCCAATTTGTATATATTCAACCTTATTATTATCTTTCTATTTGGATTTTCCAAAACTTGATTAATTTAAATTGCTTATTGTAAGTATTGCATTAGAGTAAATTTATATCACAAAAAAAAAATTGTAAATTGAAGTTTAAAACATATACAGAGCAAAAATAAATTTTCATTCATAAGGTTCTATTTCTTTAGAATTTATTCATGAAAAAAGTTATTGCGAACGTTTCTATAAATTAGAATTTCCATAGTTTAAAATTAAATGAGTGTTTCTTTAAAATATTTATTTAGAAAAGGTTTCAGTATTTGTTTTTAGTTTACAAAATTCGTGTCCTTTATAACAAATTTATTTTTGCTTTTGATGTTATTACAATTTGCTTAGATGTTTTTTGTTCCTTTTTAGAGCAAAGAATGGATTCAGTTAAAAATTCAAGAAATGTTTCCAGGGATGGCAGACATTGGGTCGAATCTTCAGGAGGCAACTGACTTGTATCAGCAACATGAAAAAGTTCTGGAAAAACTACAAGTGAGTTCCAAAGCTTATAACAACAATTACATTTGCTCCTTTTTTTATTCAAAGACATTTTATTCCCTTGAAAGAACTTCACGTTCCATTTGGGGGAAAAAACACCGTCTGCGGTTTAGAATCTAACTGATAATTCTTATAGTGACAAATATTTGTTGATGCATGTATATTTGTGTATAATGTAAATATTTTTTGTTTAATATTTAATTTCATAGCTGGGGTTTACTAAAAATCAGGAATAATTTTTAATTTAATCTGTCAATTGATTTTAAAAATAATATAAAAGTGATCCGTAATTATTAACATTTCATCTAATTTATATACCTAGGTCGGATAAGTTTAAAAGGAAATGGAATGCAACATAATTTAAAGTCAATACATATGTACTAATTTCTAAGCCATAACTTAAAAGAGAGAGCACCATATATTATGTTTATATTTGCATTATTAAGTATTTAAAAAGTTTTAATTTCAATATTAATATTTGGCGTATGGGAAATATTATAGATTTCAAAATAAGCTAATTTTTCTCTGTTGTTTTAATTCTTTTTATTAAAGTTTTAAACTTTGATTTAAATAACTGTCTGACAAACAAATTCACAAAAAGTCTTTTTGTTAGTTTGCTATAAATTAAGGATTTTTTAACGAATAATTTATAACTTATTAATTACTCATTTTCATCTTGAATAACTCGTAATATATTCAGTTTCTTACTAGTCAAAAAAGTTATGATAGAATTTTGATTCAAATTTAAAATTCGTAACATGCTAAAATAGATAATTATTTTGTGTATTTATTTAGAAATTTAATTAAATTTAACTATAATTATACTGGAAAGGAATAATATAAAATATAAATTTTAAATAAATTACATACACATATGTGGATAATAAAAAAAATGTATTTTTTGCCATTTTACAATTTCTATTTCTTTTAAAAGTTGCTCATTAAAGTATTGAAAATAATATTTGTATTCTTCTATTGTTCACTTTTAGACAACTCAGTTGAAAATTAAATGAAGCTAAATGTTTTCTTTAAGAAAATTTCCAATTTTTCGCTAGATTTAGTTTTTTACTCTTTTAACTTTTATGGAGCTTTGTAATGAGTATAACTCTAATATATATTGGAAAATTTTTTATATAATATATATATTCATTTCTATCTTTTGGGAAAGTCTCATTTCTTTAAGAGATTAGTTATATTGAATTTTTTTTTTTTTGCCATCATACAAATTCATGCATTTTCTCAAATAGTATAATAATAGAATATCTGTACTGCTTTTATATTTATATTCACTGCCAGACATTCCAAGAAGGAGTTGCCAGAAAGTGAAAAAAAACCAGAGAGAGACAGCAACGAACAATAAGTGATCTGTATTTCAAAATTTTTGGCATAATAGAGAGCGAGAACAGGGTCGGGTCAGTAGGACCACATCAACCGTCTAGGCACAGAGTGTATGTATAGCGTCCTGAGGAATGGCTCGCCATTTCCTGTCAACCTGTTGCGAAAATTAATCTTCTGAAGGAGGCAGGGTCTGTAAATGGTGTCTAATCATATCCTAAACGTGTTCGATTGGTGAGAGATCTGGCAACCAAATAAGCAGCTGCACACCTTGTTTGCTGATGTGAGCAATTACGTCATCCTGCTGATAAAGGGCACTCCCTGAAACTTGGAAGGTAGAAGTCACCGGCTACAGCGCATCATCCACGTAACGTTGGACTGTCAATACCATCTAGAGGTGAGCTGGAATCGTACGCAATAGCGGCACTTCAAACGCATAGATTCACGTGTGCTGATACGCTGGTTGCACCAGCCAACCGCTAACGTTCCACAGTTCCAACCTTTTCGCCACAGCTAGCACACTGTGAAGTCGTCCAGGTGAGTGTCAGCTGCGATTTGTCGTAAGCTGCCCTTCTCAGTTCAACCACCATGTGCTTCGTAAATTCGTCTGTCTGCTGGAACTGACTCCATCGATGATGGACTGGCATTCTTTGCGATTACAGTCGCTCTTCGCGACAGGAACTGACTGTCAACGATTATTTTTAAAGCAGCAATAACGGCGCGAATATTGCCCACTTTCCCAGTTCCTCACCTTATATCTTATTCTATGTGCGTTTTCAATGTCGGACAGTGTATATATAGGTTATCTTATTGTTTAATGTTTTTGAATAAGCACAAAAGAGAGAACACTATATAATCATGTTTGTATTATTATTTTAATAATTTGTTTCTGATATTAATATTTACTCAACATGAAACTTCATTAATTTAAAAATAAGCTAATTTCCGTTTGTGTGTTTCTATTTTTTTTATTAAAATTATAAACGTTGTTTTAACCAAGTGTTAGGAAATCCTGCGAGAGGAAGTGATTTTTTGTGTTTCGCCTATAAAAAGTAAAATATTTCCATATATGTAAAAGTGGGTTTTATTGAAGTATCAGATAAGCAATGAATTTTGCTGCTTAAATTTACCGAAATCTTCGCGATAGTTCTTGCGGCACCCTATATGCTTCACACTGTCGTAAAAAGTGGTGGCCTAGCTTGCATTGTTGTGCATCAACAAAAGAAGCTACATTCAAAGTTTATTTCAATCGCAGTATGTAATATAAATAAAGTTTTAGACCAATTATGATGGCAGTTCCTAAGTTATGAAAAAAATGATCAAATTATGCCATTGAGAAATAATATATTCTTGACTGTAAATAGGGAAAACATACCTACTAAAAATTGTAGACTTTTGTTAAATAATTTGTTTGTTTGTTATAGCCATTTAAATTAGAACCAAATGCGTTATTCATCCAATCTCAATTATTGCGTACACCAGTCTTAAATTATAGTAATGTAAAAAATTAAATTAAGAATCAAATGTGATAACATTTCAATAATTTTAACACGTTTCCTGTAATAAAAGATTGTATGAAGAATCGACTTATGTACAGTTTTCTTTATTTTGTCTCCTATTTGGGAAAGCTATATTTATATAATAGTGTTAGAATATTAGAGTTTTACAAAAATAATTAACATTCAAGTCTTCTATAAAAACTTTTAACTTGTTCTTTCAAAGGGATATATATTTAACACATTCTATATTTTTATTTATTATATATATATATATATATATATATATATATATATATATATATATATATATATATATATATATATATATATATATATATATATAATTTAAAACTATTATTTAAAATACAGACTATCTTTATACATGTAATTTCAGATTCGTTGAATAAGGGAAAATTTATTATTCATAATTTTCTTCTTATAAATGTTATACTTTACAAATGCGATTGAAATAATTTGATGATAATATTTTCATAAATTCTAAAATTGAATAAAATAATAGTTATTTTAATGTTTACAATTTCGTTTCCTATCATTAGAAAACGAAATTTAAACTTTAAAAAATATAAATTACATCACAGAAATATCAAGACATTAAAGTTTTGTCTGTATCAAAAATGCGAATATGGTAATTTACGTTTATTATATATATCGTTATTGAATCAAACATGAACAAATTAATAAACATTGAGTCAAAATAAAACAATTCTTGAAAAATAACGTATAATTTTCTTTCTCAACTATTTTATATTGTTTATGTATGTAATCTGAAAACCATTTTTACATTGCTAACGTATAATTTGCAATTCTTTTTCATCCAATGGAATATGAGAATAACGTAGAGATTAAAAGTGTCACGAAGAGTTCTCTAAGCAATGCCGACCAACTTGTCTAGTGGTAAGCGTGCCTGACTACAGATAGGGAGGTTCTGGGTTTGAATCCCGGTTCAGGCATGGATGTACTTTCTCTCTCTCTATCCTGTCTTTGTCCATTCCTTGTGTGTGTGAATGACGCCTACCCTATAAACGGGTCCCTATGGCATGATTAAGGGTGCGATGGTGGCCCACCCCCTGTGGTGCACCCAGGGCAACGCCTCGGTGGCAGAGAGGTTGTTGTTTCTGGCCGGTTCCTTGGGTATAAGTGGAATATACATCCCGATGTTCTCCGACCATTGGAAAAAAAGTTTTCTAAGGAATAAGCTACCGTTGATAACGACAATTACCTCTTTCTTTGCGAAACCAGCACTTAATCCATTAAGTGTTTGTCAGACTGTCGGAAACACTTGGTGATGATTTTTATTGCTTGTGGGCGTGAAACCGCCAATTATAATATTTTTTTTTCTTAATTTATAAGAGAGGTCATAATTGTTCATGGAGGAGGATTTTTTTATTCTGTTTAATTGTTTTAAATGATGAATGAAGTGAAGTCATTACATTTTCTGGAACTCTTCATTATCATTCGTGGTAAACTTAATTGAAATAAGCTATTGAATCATGTATTGTTACAAATTCATTTCACAAAACGAAAAAATAATAGTACCTTCCATAATTGTTTAACCACAAAGTATAGTTTCAAGATTTTAGTTCTGTTTATTGGCTTTCTTAAGTGCAAGAGATAGCTTTAATATAAATGTTGATGTTAAACCCCAAACCAAAGTCGTGGTTTTTTTTTTTTTTTTTTTTTTTGCATAATTTGTAGCAGTTGAATAAATCGAAACAAAATACAAATTTAATTTTTATATAAGACTATATAATACGAATTTTAAAGTGAAAATACCTACTCATACATCATTCTTTCCAAAATATTTTATCTTTATATAATAAATTTTTTTTAAAAAAATTGTAGTTTAATTATTACTGCGTAAGTAATAATTATAATAAAAAAGATAAAGAAATACTTAAAAAAAGTATCGGTCAGTATTTAACCAATGGAAAGTAAACATTTTTAGGATATTTTGTTTCAAAAGAACTTTTTCAAAGAGTAAGAATGGACTAATAATTTTAAAAGTCGAAAAATGTCATAATTAAATATTTTATAAGATTAAAATGATAAAATTTGAGAAAGTACATAAATTAGTGTTTGAATAATTCACTAATTTATGTACTTATTAGTATTTTTGGGAAATGTTTAAAATATATCTGACCATGAGATGCCTTGAAGTGGTGCCCATGTTATCTATGAAGTGTGCTCGTTGTAGTTAAGCTTTCTTTTAAATATTTTATTAATTTAGGCTCAGTTTGAAAATATTCCAAATTAAACAAAAATTATAAATTATTTGTTATTAGTTTGATTAAAATTAATTAAAATTATATTATGATAAAAATTTATAATTATTTTAATACTTCTAACATAATAGTTTGTTTTCTCAATTTTTTTGAAATTTGTACTGAAATGAGATTAAACTTTCATTCATTATGTCATTAAAAATACTTTTAAAAAAAGCTTTAAAAGTATTTGTTTAAAAAATTCTATTATGAACTTTCTTACATATCTTAATTTTAAAAATAATATAATAGAATGTTAAGATCTGTAATTTTTTTTACTAAAACATTTTTTCTTAAAAAATTAAAATACTATTAGAAAAATTATTTAGAATATAAAATAAGAAACACGTGTAAAATAAGATTCTTACTTATAGTAAACATTCTTTCCTTGGTTTTGTTTCCTTTTTCAGATTTTTTTCCGAGTTCTTAAAACTGTCGCGAGGTTGTTTTTTGGAATTCCATATTTTTTGGCAATTCGTCTCTTATATTTTTTTCTTCCACTTTTAGAATTAATTTTAGAATTAAACTCAACTGATAAAGATTTTCGTTTCTTCAACTGCGACAAATGCTCCATAGAGTCGGCTCGATCTCTCTCGACAAACGACTGCTTAAATTGGGTTGTTCAAATGAAACGAATCCAATTACAGAACAAGATGGTAAAAATTTTATAAAGGGTTTTTTCCCCTTTTCCATGTTTTAATGTATGAGTGGAAGAGAAAAAAATTTCCCCCTCTTTGTGTTTTTACGTACGGGAAACGCAGAAGTTGAATTCGGCACCAAAATTCTTCTCCCCAATCTATGAATCTTCAATTTAGTTACCGTACGTCCGGAGTGCTGTTGTTCAAGAATGAATTAAATTCTTAAGCATTATATTGAAACCAATCATAAGAGAAATTGAAAAAATATCAGATCATGAAAAAATAAAAGAGAACTATTTGTCAGAAATGAAAATTCGCAGAAGAGAGATTTTGCGAAATTTTAGTTCGTAAATGCGAGTTAAATTATTATTATTGCATCTTTGGTGTCAGGATAGGGGCTAGGCATTATTTCTTAAAGACATAAGGGATCATAAATTAAAAGTTCATAAAGAGATCATCTAATGTATTTTAGTAGAAGTAAAATTTGCTATAATCAACGTGACTTAAAAGTTAATGAATTCAAACCAACTTTAATATATAAAAAGGATTAATATACATGTTTAACATTATTTAAGAATAATTAAATGTTTAACATTTAAGAATAGTTAAAATGCTTCTTTATTATATGCGAAAGAAACAATTTCTCATAGACATCCAATTTTTTTGTTTTTGTATGCTCCAAATATGTATAAAAAGGCAAATCATATTTGATTTTGTCAGAAATAAAATAATTTAAAATACCTAATCTAGTCTATCAGTAAATTTTTAAGCATTTCAGTTCACTTTTATTGTGCATATGAATTGAGAGTTCCAATCAGAAAAAAATGTGATTATTCCATTTTCATTAAAAAACAAATTTACAAGTTCAGTTTAAAAATAAAGTTAAATAAATTTAAAAACGGTCTGAGAAAGCACATACTGAACTGAAACAACATCTATTTCTAGTTTCCTAGTACCAAAAAATAAATAAATAAAGCTTATAAAACAAATTAAATTAGTTAACACTTGTTCAAATATAACTCAGTTTAATAAAAAAATTAATTTTACATTATTCTGTGGAATTTTAAAGAATTTGCTGTCCATCTCAGACCAATTTTTTTTGCGTAAATTTTAATTTGCTTGATTCTTGAGTTATGTGAACTCTGAAAAGATTTAAAATTGAGTTTAAAATTAGGTTATTAATTAAAAAGTTCAGAATGCATGATTCAGTACAATGTAAGTTTATTTTTATTTTAAAATTATTAAATGTGCCAACCTTTTACTTTATAAGAATAATTTTTATGCGAATGTGAAAAGCATGCAAGAAGTTCCCGTAAATGAAATTAAATCAAATTGAATTTATAAGCGGAAAATGATTCACACATGGAAGATTACTTTCAGCCGTGGTAGCCTAATGGTTAGGGTATCGGACCGGAAGGGCGGGTTCCACTCCCAGTGCCGTCAAAGACCTACCTCGTCGTTGAGCAGTTACCATGGATGTAATGATCTGGAGAAAAGTTCCTTCTCCAGATCAAAGTCAAAATTGAAAGACTGAATCATCTGGTGGTGCCATCTGCCGGAGGAGTCTCAAAGCAAATTCGTACTTCTACCTTCGCGGTGCTCTTGTTAAACGAAAAATACACCCTACTTATTTAATTTCGCATAGCCAACGAAAGATCGAGCTTGACGTTTCCAGGTGTTATAAGTAACAGCAACACGATGACTTTGAAACGGTTATTTAATACACTTTATTACTTAATGCAGTGTTCGTGTTTCAGACGAAGCAGAGCCCGGTGGAAGAGCTGCTCCGTCAGGCAGACGACCTCATATCAACGCAGAAGCCAAGGGGGGAAGTCTACTCTGCCATGGCTGAAAACCTAGGCCTGGCCTGGAAGGACCTGAATGCCCAACTCGAGCAGAGGAGGCAGATCTTGGAGCAGGCCGTCGCCTTCTTCTCCAAGGCCAATGTAGTAAGCTAAAACATCTAATCACCTTTCCAAATATTGAGTAAATAGTACATATTTCGAAAATATAGCAAAGTGAATAAATATTGCAAGGTTTAACAATAGACACAACTTTTCACGATCTCGTAGTGACAGGTAAGAACTGGTTGTTGAAATAGAAAAAAAAAAGTATTAAAACTTAAAGATAATTTTTTTACGCTATAGCTGCTTCCTTTGTATAAATAAAATACTATTAGAAACGAAATATTTAGTTTGTTTTGTGTAAGACAGTAGTCGCCAAAGCGGCGGTCCGTGTACCACTAATGGTCCACTAGAAAAGTTCGCTGATAGCCAGAAAAATCAGAAATAAACATACTCATCACTTCAAGTTATTTTTGCAAGATGCATTGAAACATAATTATTTTATATATTTAAAAAGGCCTTTACGGATATATTGAGTCCAATGCAAAATACTTTCAATATATTAGTTGGAATTTTAAATTTTTATTTATTTATTTTATTATTAAATCGGTGTTTTTTAAAGACAGGTATGGTCTTAAATCTTAATTATCTGCATGTTTTCGTTTATTTGCTATTTATTCGGATATTGTTTATAACTTTATTAGGGATTTTATGATATTTGTTGGATTTCAAGTAAGCACGAACATTATCACACGAGAAATGCATTAAACTAAAAGTTTAATATACTTCAGCCCCTTTTTAATTGTTTTGTTTTTACAGTTTTTATTTTATTAGAGTTTATTTTAATAAAGCTTTCATAATTAATAGTTTCATTATATTAACTGGGTACATTTTCATTGTTATCGTTTGGTAAACGATAACAAAATGTAATATCATAAATGCATTGCATTTTTTAACTATGAATCACTCTCATCTCCATTTCTGCAAGGAAAATAATAACAGTCTTTTAAAGAAGCATGAAATTAGGGGGAAAATCTCGTTAGTTTTGTTTAGAATATTTACAGTCGTTCAGTTGATATTTTGAAAAAGAAATCGTCTGCTGCCTCACGACTTTTTTCTTTGCTGCCAATACATAAAAAAATATTTATCAGTTTTTATGGAATATTCTTTATATTTTACCACACAGTTTAGAAATATACCATCGTGGCAGAAACTATATGTAATAAAAGTACAAAGAAATTTTTTGTGATATCTATCTTAGTTAAATATTGTACGTCTTGCACACTATTAGGATTATTTGATTAAAAAAATGTAACTTAAAATCCAAGACTAATTTTAAAAAATGTAATTTATACTTATTTTCAAATTCATGGAAGATTTTGAACCCGTCCAATAATACAGAAAATTAAAAACATATAACTGTATACCTATTTTTTACATTATGTATAAAACAATATTTTTATCTATAATTAATCTTAATTGAACAAAGTAGATAGCTTAACTTTTCAAAAAATATTAAATTGTTTGTTTTCTAATTCCCACTGAAATGTTTAAAATGTTGTGTTATTTTTAAAAGTTGAAGATTATAGTAACTACTAGGACAAAGGATCATAGAAAAATTTACGGTAACAGTAATTCAAGTGTAGAATAAGGTTTCAATAAAATACTTACTTAAGACGCATATTGGTGCATGAATAACATGAATTTGTGTTTCTGCTTAATATTTCTTTTTTCGGTATGTGTTTAGAAGAACAAAATGAATTTTATCCTATTTTTGCATGGGATTCTTTATTTGAAAATGTTTCTTAGAGGTAAGTTTTTAATTTATAAGTAAACACTGTAGAATATTTCTTTCTAATTGAAAAACTTTCTTATCATATTTCATATAAAATAATAATGTATTATAAAAATCTTACCGAATTATTTTATTTATAAATTGTTCATTATACTGTTTCAGATTTCTCTATTCATAATAAATTTTATTTATTTTTTTCAGTTTGCTGATAGCTTAGAAATCATCAAGAAAAATGTCTCCGAAACATTCCTGCCCAACACAGTGGAATCGACAAAGGCAATCCTTAATCGGCATAAGGAAGAAAGAAAATGTAACTCTCTTTCCGTAACTATATCTTGTTCAAACATTCCACTGGAATGTTGCTAATTGTAACTTCTACTTCCAGCGGCGCTGTCCAATTCCATGCGCATGCTAAGCGAAGGGCAACTCTTGCTGGAGAGGCTGTGCGAAGTAGCCACCCACAGCATGGGAGATTCCAGGCCCCATCACATGCAGCCCTCTGCGAGGGACACCGCTTCCTTCGTGGAGAGATACATGGAAACTCTTCAGGACAGATGGCGCCATTTGGAGTCGCTCTGGAACCAGAAAAAGATTCAGCTGGAGCAATGTCTCCTCAAGTGTCAACTGGAACTCCAGCTCTCCGAGGTACTCATGATGTATGACCTACGACTCTTGTTGAGATATAATTCAGAAATATCGTCCAACTTGACTTCTGACCTTTGAGGGAAGTGGGGCGATAGGGTAATCCGAGTGTTCATAAATTTCGAAAGCTGAAAAAAAGTGATTGTGGTTATTGTAAATTGAGCATGCTTAATTTTTTTCTATATATTATTTCATTACTCAACATCGCACTCAGTTGTGTAATATAAAGAATAAATATTTCCAGAAAAAAAAGTTAAATCATTTTATATCAGCTAAATGTATGTTGAGGTAAGGATGAAAAAAAGTCATATTATTGACTTTATATTAATAAAAAATTATGAAAGTAATTCGGATTTTGCAGTATCTAAAAGGAAAAACTGAAATTATATTTAAAAATTACCGAATACTGTGATAAATATATTTGATTATGATTCAACAAAATGTATGCGTGATGAACGATGCGTTACTTTATAGGCGTTGAAAAGATTGAAATCTCTTGTCATCCTAATTTAGATTAATATCCATTAAAGAACCTTAAAAGTAAGAGATAAAATATACTAAGAGAATAAAATATTATATTATAACATAGTATATATATTTTACTAATTTAATGAAAATTACAATCATATACTTCTTTTCTCTCAATATTTTAACAATTTATAACCCTTATTACTAATAATATATATATATATATATATATATATATATATATATATATATATATATATATATATAGTATTATATTATATTTGTATGTTTGTGTGTGTGAGAGAGAGACAGAAATATTTATTTTAAGCAAATAGTAATTGTAATTCAGTAATTGTAATTCATTGTAAGTTTTATTAATCAGTTTAAGTTTTATTTTATGTTTTCAGAAAATTGACAGCATGTGAAAAATGGGAGGAGATTTACTAATGAAAATTTGTTTGCTTAACACACACACACACACATATATATATGTTAAACTAAGTGGTCAAGCACAAGTTAATAAATGTGCACTTAGTATGAAATTAATTAATTTTGTATGTTTCACAACTATTTTTATACAATATTTATGCGTTCAGAATAATTTCATTGATTTAAAAGCGTTTATCATTTGTGTCGATTTTTTTTATTTTTAAATTTAGTTTATTTTTGTACCTTCAGTGAAATTTTCAATATATTCTATTTCACCAATTAAGGAAAATAAGCAAAGGAGCGTTACTACCACTTGTAGGCTGTTTTAATTTAAGTTACAATTTTGCATTGTAGAGCCGTATTTCTTTTTGTATAGCATGTGGGAGGGAGGACTTATGTGGGTTATTATTTGAACCTATCTATATATGTCAATAGATATTTAATATTCATGGTTATTTTAAAATCCTGAACGTTCATTTGCACCAAAAAAGTATTATAAAAACTTAATAAAACATTTTTTAAGAATTACTTTAACTATGATCCCCAAAAGTCGATACATTTCGTTGGGGGTATATTTCTAATAAGCATTTTTTATGCTTTTACAGAGTGTAAATACTTTATAAGAGTTAAATAACAGCTATAAATGTTCTTAACTAATCCCTGAATATTTTTGGTATTTAAACTAAACTAAACCTGCAGCACGACAGCTCGTTATGCTATTCAGTGAGCATATCTGTTTTCCTGACTGAAGACCCTGGGGTACGAAGTTAATTTCTCGGTTTGGTGGTCCGCCTAACGCGAAAGCCCCAGTGTTTAATTTAATTGCCAAGCATGCTTTTGGAACTCAGTTTATCAAACCACTGAAGGGATGAAAGGCTGGGTCATTTGTGCCTTGGAAGCCATAAGGCTTCTTCCGTTCGAGGCGGAATTTGTGGTTACTTATATATAAAGCACCGTGGGTGCTCCTTGGTTACTTTGAAGATGAGACTTTTAGAAGTTAGTTGGAGCTTAGAAAGTGGCATCTCCACTTGGGAGACACTACAGTCTTAACAGTATACTCCCCGCAGAACACAAACAGGTTTTCGGCTTTCCCGTGTTTAAACTCATAACTTTTTAGCCATGAACATGATTTTTGAGCTCATCATATCACTGGGGTCGTTATCAAAAGCATTTAATTGAATTTTTGTTATCAACAGTTAATATTTGACCCTAGAAACATCAATTGTATATGCTTCATTTAAATCTAAATGTTAACAAATTATTTTTCGAATAAAATTTGATTCTCAGTAAAAGTTTTCTGTTCCATGTTGTTGGAATTCAATAAAATTCTATGTCTCATCTCGATCATTAGGGAGAAAACTGGCTGAGAACCCGAGGCACGCAATTCTCCAGCAACCGAAACCTGGGCGATTCATCGGCGAGCGCCGAAATTCTGTCGCACGAGCATCACAAAATAGAAAACGAATGCAAGGTATTTTGAAATTTTTGCATTGTTTTGTATCCAAAGACATCCAAGATGTGTCTTTATCTTTCGATGTAAATGTTTATTATTACAAAGTAATATAATGATTTAAATAATGAAAAGTAATATTATCATCCACCCTAGCACATTAAATATTATATTTAACTATACTATAATAGTAAAACCCCTTCGTAACAATAACAGGTAGTTATAGAGCAAGCAGAGATATGTTTTGCCTGTTAAAAAATTTGACTTAAGAAGAAATGTACAAAATGAAAAAGTAACAAACACTATATATATATAATTCAAATAAACAAAACTAATACATAATACTATAGATTTACAGATATAAACTTTTGATGTAATTTAACTTAACTGCATTCTGGTCAATAAGCATTACTACTAACATAATTTAAAAAATTTATTTATATTTTTTTTCATTTCCTTTCTATATAGTCTCTTAAATTTTACTCCCAGCTTTAAACAACAAATTTATTTGTGACAAGAAATCAAAAATCTGTTCAATATTAGATTTACATTCATTGAATCCTAAAAATAAAATACTTTATTGCGATGTGATGAGGAGATTCATTTATTCTTTAGGATGATAATTCTAAATGTTTTGGCATTAATTAAATACTTAACTTTGAATAATTTATAATCATATGAGTAAAAGAAGCAATTCATAATGGTGAGTCTGAATAGAAATTATTTATAACTATTAATATATTTTTGATTCTTGATTATTAAAAAGTAAACATATTAACAATTTTCTTCTAAGCGATAAAATGATATTGGTAAATGTTTTGTATTAAAATGCAAAAAAAAAAAAAAAAAAAAAAAAAAAAAAAAAAAACGTTTTTTTATTATTGTTATTTTCTTGAGGTAATATCTAAATGTATTAGATTATCAAAAAATCATTTTACTCTACTTATCAGTTATGCTTCAATATTTCAAATTTAAATATGATGTATTGAAAATGCAAATTATAATGATACATCAAAAATTTAAAAATAAATTATTAAAAGAGAGTTTATTTATCTATGAGAAAAGAATAAAATTTCAACTTTTAAAAGGTATATTGCCAGCTATATTTTTCAAAGAAGATTTTAATTTAACTGCTGTGGTAAAGAAATGAAGCCATTTCCAATTAAAGGAGTGATTTAATATCACATGCAAATGAATTGATTCATGAGACTTGGCAGCGTGGGCGGTACATCGAGGTCAGCCCTCGGACAGTCTAACCAGTATTTCGCAACCTACATGAAAGGGTTATGAAACCGAGGGGAAAACCTCTCGTATTTATATTGTGCTGACTCGACTGCATTCAGTTCGCAAGATGTCAAAACTTGTGATTATTTCTGTTTTTAATGAGCAGTTAACTGCCGCTTTGAGAGCTCACAACCGTGATTCTTTTTGGAACATTTATACTATAAGGCATTTGAGTGTATTTTGTAATATTTTAAATCCCTAACGTCACATATTCATTACTTATGTTATCAAAGGTTGTCATCCTTTTCTCAAAGTTATTTGCAAAATGTCCCTTGTTTTCTAAAATGCCTTCTACAAACAGTAAGATATATGTTTTGACCAAAACACTCATTGCTTCAAGCATAAATTATGAAACATATTTTCAAAAACAAACAAATTTATAAATGTCTCTTGTGTGTATTGGACTTCCGCTCATTATTAACAATATTGTATAGGTTATACATTTAACCTACCTTCTCCTATTGTAACATATCATCATCCCTTATTTTTCCCAAGCCCTCAGTTTCCCCCAGAAAGTGGCAAACGCCCACAAGGTGGCGCAATCGCATACGTTTGGAATCCAAATTTTCGGCTCGTAGATATCAAAACTTGTGATTGGTTCTATCTTTAACGAACATTTCACTGTTGTCTGGAAAATTTTGATTTATATCACAGTGAATGAAATATTTCGACTCTTTTTACTGTGATTTGATTATTTCTTAGTAACAATATGGTATAGTTTAAATCCCTAGCGTCTCATATTGATTACTTATTTTTAGGACATGAATCTAATTATTCAAATCGACTGATATTCGGTTCGAAGATATCAAAACTTTCGACTGATTCTGTCGTTTATAAATTTGATGTATTATCAAATATGTCCTATTTTCGGATTATTTGAAATAGTGGATGTTCACTATGGCATGTTTTGAATTTGTTGGCGATCAAAATTATGATGTAATCATTGCATTACATCATTGCAATATTTTCTTCTTCAGTAACAGGCTCACATATCTAAATGAATTAGTAATAAAATATAAAAACGAGAGAAAGATTTGTTGAAATCAAAATGGGATAGACACCCTAATGACCCTTTGAATTTGTTGGCGATCAAAATTATGATGTAATCATTGCATCACATCATTGCAATATTTTCTTCTTCAGTAACAGGCTCACATATCTAAATGAATAAGTAATAAAATATAAAAACGAGAGAAAGATTTGTTGAAATCAAAATGGAATAGACACCCTAATGACCCTTTGAATTTGTTGGCGATCAAAATTATGATGTAATCATTGCATCACATCATTGCAATATTTTCTTCTTCAGTAACAGGCTCACATATCTAAATGAATAAGTAATAAAATATAAAAACGAGAGAAAGATTTGTTGAAATCAAAATGGAATAGACACCCTAATGACCCTTTGAATTTGTTGGCGATCAAAATTGTTGATATACTGATATAATCATTGCATCACATCATTGCATTATTTTCTTCTTCAGTAACAGGCTCACATATCTAAATGAATAAGTAATAAAATATAAAAACGAGAGAAAGATTTGCTGAAATCAAAATGGGATAGACACAATAAATTTAACACATGTAAAATATACCTTATATTTTCTGATAATTAAACAAATTATACATTTTATTTAATTTAAATTCATAATATTGTTAAGCTAAAATAGGTATTTTTTACCGTTATTAAAGAAAACGTGAAGCTCAAATTTCCTGATTCTTCGAAGCAATGGTCTGCACAAAATACAAATCTATATAAAGTATATATAAATCAAATAGAAAAAATGAGACAAAGAAGTACAAAATTTTTATAAAATATGAAATTTGGATACCCGAATGGATTTCAAAATTAATCGAATAGGAATAAAAATCATTCTGAATTAATTCCACAAGAATTTTAATTAAAATATGAGATTAAGAATAATTAGCTCGAAATTATTCCACTTTGACGTATTAAGATCGTTCACGAAAATTGACTATTCCAGATGTTCTTAACATAGTCAATATCTCCAAAGCAGTTAAAATATAAATTGCAAAAACAGTAGATTGTATGGCCAATTTTAATCTGCCAAAAAAGGCACCAAAATCAAAAACTTCCCAAGAGCTTTCACTCTATTTGAAGGTATTCATCCTTAAAAAATAACAGTGTTATAGACTTGTATGTATATAGATGTTTCCACTAATTATTAAAAATCACTTGAACGAAGATTATTGATGTCCACATTAGGGTGATATGTTATTGCCGTATTGTAATCTATGTTTGCATTGTTAAGAGGCGTCACTCACGAAGGCTATTCGTTAAAAAATTAAGTTGATTTCTATAACGGAATACTATCTTGAACTATTAGCAAATGAAAGCACATTTAATGTATTTAGCTAAATAAATGTGTTGAATTAAATTAATTTCTTCTTCATTCTTAATTATATTTTTAATTAGAAAATTTTATAGGTAAAATTAGATTTCCACACACTATTTAAATATGTGATAAATTCACTTAGAATTGAAAATTTCCATTTATGTTCGCTTATAAAAAATGACTTAATATCGCAGAACTGTTTATCTCCATACTGATGTACTGTTTCAAATTGTAATCATATGATCATTTAATGTTGAATTAAAAGAATTTTGATTATAATTACGTAATACTATGCTTGATATAAAATTAAGTAATTTTTTTTTTTTTTACCCTGAGCTAATGTTCTTATTTGAATTCCATGCATATTATTTCATTTTAAGGAAAAACAAGAGCATTTCTTGAAACTCGTCAAATCGGCGGAAGATCTTCACCAGAAAGGGAACTACGGCGGGGAAGAACTGAGGAGCCGAGCCTACCTCCTCCTGTCCGAGAGCGCAGAGTTAGTTTCTGCTTTGGAACAACGTCGCCAACTGTTGGCGGATTCTGTTAGTTTCTTCGCCGAAGCGCAGACGGTAAGTGATTCGCCTACAAAATGTTACCACAAAATAACTTGTAATTTGAGATTATAAATTTCTTATGCAAAATCATCAGAAAATTTAAATAATTATATTTAAAAGGAAAGTAGAAGAAAGCATGGATATTGACCTACATTGTATTTTGTAAGCAAACAATGAACAGCTTAATGACACCAATCCGTTTATGAGCAGTTTGTATTCATAGAGCACGCTCATCAAGTGGTCTTTTGGAAGGCAGTTAGTTCACTTAAAGTATTACAAATGAGAAATCGTTGAAAATTCTCATGCACATTTATCTATGAACTTCCTTAAATAGAAATGAGCTATTAACAATTTCCATTATTAAATAAACTCATCTGCGGATGAATTCGTTATCAGTTTTGAATGTAATTTTAATAACTTAATTATTGTAAATACCTAATCAATAAAAATCCTTGAACATTGAATTAAAAAATGTATTTCGCTACTATTCATAAAAAACAAGAAAGTATTTCATCAATATGTTTTGGTATCAGAATCTCAGTTCGTCTTATACATTTTGCCTTTTTCTGCTGCTCTATTGTCCATGAATGAATGGAAAACGGCTTTTCAAACGGATGCTTTGCTCCTTATATAAGAAATCGTTTTATTAACAAAATGAACTTCGACTTGTTTGCAGCTGCTCGAAGAATACGATTTGAAGGCAGGCATCAACTAGTCGGATTTACTACGCCATCTCAATACAATGTGACGTGGATGATGTGACGTCATGGGTATTTTAAATTAATGAAAATCCTACTAAAATAGCGTAGTCATGATCTCAATTGTTATGAAAAAACAACCCCTTTATGGTTGTAGAAATGTTAATAATATATCTTGCTTCTTTTTTGGTACAGTTATAAATTGTTAATTATATATCTTTTTAAGTACTAGTGCTTTTAAGTACTTGCTTCTTTTTAAGTACTAGTGCATTTTCATTAACTACAAGAATGTAATGTACAAGATGGGGTAATTTTTACAGGCTCAAACGAAGCTCGACCAGATCGAAATTCAATTATCGACCAGCGATTCTCCTGGCCTGTCCTCAGCCTTAGAAAACGCCACCTGCTCTGCAATCAAGTCCGGACGGGACATTCTGAATGCGGTGGGAATGACGGGCCCTGGTGTCCAGGGAGTTGCTAGAAAGGTATATCTTCAACACTAGGACATTTCTTTTACATCTACCTCTACAGGCACTGGACCCACAATGAATTATATTCAAAGAAAAAATAATCACTTAAAAAACAATGTAATTAACCATAACAAGATAATAACTGAAATTATAGGCGACGCATGTTGGTTGAAGTTAATATTATTTAATTTTTTTCTGTTACGAGTTTCCTTCATGGCGACTTGGATGTGTCGATGTAGAAATAAAGATAAATTTATTCATATTTCTCTCCGTCACAAATTGACTCCGAAAACTTCAGCCTTAAGCTTTTACACAGGCTGGAAAAACGTATACATTTTCCAAAACACAGAACCTAAACACCAGGATTTGAGACTGATGCGTCTAAATCCTTGCTTTCGACTTTCATTTGACTTTCAACTGCTCACCGGTTGGCTGAAACCGATATTTATATCTTTTCGTATGATCCTAAAACATTAATCAGTGGAAGTTCCTAGAACATTAATCAGTTAAAATTTCTAAAAATTTCATGAATGTAGGTTTCTTTAACATTCCTGCATTTAAATTTCTATAACATTCCTGTAATAAACTCATGATAACTTGGCTCCTATTAGTCCTAGTCACTTGATTTGATTTATGTTTTAGCACCAAAAATATAGCCAAATGTCACCAAGCTGCCTTTGATTTTACTGACTTAGTCTCAGCTTTGGAAACAGCTATTTTTGCAGAAAAAATGTCATTTAGACAAGAATCTCTCAAATTAAATGATAATACACACTAAATTAAAAACTTTAATGGAAACATAAAATATTCACCCAAATAATTACACTCTTTACATTTTCGTAACAGTATTTTAGTACAATATTCTGCATTCTTTCCGCACATCTTTTACCCAAATGCTCATTCATACAGTAATTTACATGATGCTTTTCGTTCTTCCAAATACTTACTTTTTGAGTCCACTTAATAGGAGACAAATGCACCAACAACCTTAATAATATTTATTATTATTATTGTACATTTTGCTTGGATAAAAAATTAATTGACTAAAAATTTTATGATAATCGCGTTTAATGGATGCAAATCTGTAAAGATAGGTATACCACACAGAGAATTGCAATATTTTGAAACTTTTGAAGAAAATAAACTTCAATATGTATTTATCTCGTTCAAGTGATAAAAGACTGAGCAAGAGATAATATAAAAGTGCAATCTGTTATTATAAAAAAGAAATTTTAAATGCCTTAAAAAGACGCTCCCTTTTAATTAGCCAATAAGAAATTTTGCGCAGAATAAATTCGTTTTCAATTTGCTGTTTTAGTTAAATTATTTAAATTTAAATTTTTTTTATTTAAAAAAAAAAAAAAAAAAAAAAAAAAAGATTTTAGATACGAAATGCTTGTTTCAATATTTCAACTTTTTATATAACAAAATAATAAATAAATAAAAATAATGCTATTCAGTAACTGGGGATCTTTAATGAATTTCTTTCCGAAATATCTGATCGATAGAATCAGGAATGATATACTTCCGAAAATTGTTAGAATTTGCAAATGAACTTAACTGATTTTTAGAATCAGTAGTCCTTTATATTAAGAATAATGATGATAGAAAATACAAACAATAATATTTATTGTCATTAATTTTTTTTTATTAATATACGACTTCAGAAATTGTGTTGAATCAAAAAACATCATTAGAAATGGTGTTTTCTAGAATAACATTTAATAATAAAAAATAATTAAATGTGAAATTTATAATGCAAATCATGTACTTTTTTATATTATAAGAATTAATTTTGTGCAAGAAAAAGGGATAAAATTACTGTAACTTTATGTCCTAATTTTCTTTGATAAATAGGATAAAAATTTTCTAATTTAAGAATTATTTTCAATGTAAATATATATATATATATATATATATATATATATAAAGAGGTGCTTGCAGTTTATAAACAATTTTAAACTCTACTATTCATAATGTTATGGTGAAGACATTTGAGTAAAGAATGTCTTCCCAAATTCAATCACCTTTCGAAAATTACCACGTAAAAAACCGCGTAAAGCTTCATGAATACAGCTATAAAAATAGTTTTCGCACCCAAAATTAAAGGGTATTTTTTATACGGTGAATAAGGACAGTATAAAAGAATTCCCGTTAAGAAATTATTCAAAACCTTACGAATCAAAAAAGTTCGCTTTTTTATAACGAAATGAAAGCACACGGCAAGTATTAGGTCTATCGGAAAATTGTGTCCATTTTTGAAATAGAACAAATTGCAAATTTGTTCTATTTCAAAAATGGACACAATAAGGTTAATAAACTTTATTAAATAATATAACTGCAATTGTTATTAATAACTTGCAGGACAGTGTGAGGGCCATTTGTATACCCCTTTTCCGATAAAATGTTTCATCTTTTCATGCGTAAAATGGAAACAGTGCTTGACTGATATATTCTTCATTTGTGACTTTTTTGCCCTTTATAAAATTCTGTAAGAACAAAAACAAATGATACTTGGACGTTGATAAACCCGGAGAATATGGTCTCGGGGACAGAATTTCCCAGCCTTATGCCATTTTTTGATGAACTCTTTTCGTAGCCTCTTTCTTGGACTGCATTTTCTTGGAACACTGCCGGCCTCTTTTCTTGGACTGCTCCTTTTAAATTATCCAGTAATTGACAATACTTTTCCAAACTAAATTTTTGTTCAATTTTAAATGCTCATAATGTATTGGTTCTCAAATTTCCCACCATATACACATTATTCTCTTATTCAGAGTCAAATTTGTTTTAGTGTTGGAAGGGTATAGGTTTTCTGCACAAAATACTGTTTTTCTTATGATGTTTTCGTTGGTCATCCTCATTTCATCCCCAGTTATCTTACGGTTCAAGACGGGATTGATTTTGTTCCGAACAAACTGAGATAAGCATGCGATGAATCGATCCATCAAAATTCTGACTTAATTCATCTGGAACCCATTTCGAATATTTCCACAACAGTCCTATCTCCCGAATAGGGTCCGCAATAGTTTGCTGAGCGCTTTTTGCGACCTCCGGTGTTGTCAGAAAAAGATCTTTCTGTGAATGGTTTTAACAGCCGTCGACCACTGGACAGAAGTTTCCGTCAGGCCTAATATATTCAAGATAGCGATTACTCGGTAAGGCAAAGCAGAAAAGCGAACTTAACACAGATATTTTAAATGAAAGATGAATAACATAGTTTAGTACTGATCTACATAAAAAAAAAAATATGCAGACCAATACTAAACTAGTAATTTGAAAGCACTGGATATATATAAATTTAGTTTGCACTGAGTTAACAGTACATATATAATGCAATTGACTGATGCAATACTTATGTAATGCGATGAAATACGTATGAGAGAAATGCTGAAAAAACTTGCTTTCCTATCAAACCATTATATTTCTTATTAATAATTTCATCACTTATATTCCAAATGGGGATTGAAATTTTCCCATACCGCACAAAAATAATCACACGAGATAAGACCGCCTAAAAATAGGTTTGAGTGTATTTTAAACTTACTTTGCAAAAATGGAGCAATTTATTTTGTCTAATTGTTAATAGGTAGAAGAGTTGGAGAGGAAGAAGCGAAAACTATCAGATGTGTGCAAAGCCAAGGAATCCATGGCTTCTGAAAAGAGCCAAGCATTTAAAAAATTTTGTGAAAAGTATGATGAAGTAAGTTGAGCGATATCTCTGATTACCGTAACTGATTTCGCTTATAATTTGAAGCAGTCTTTTCACACTGAAATGTCTTTTTCAGCTTATGATGTGGTTGTCAAACAACGGGCAGTTCTTTGTGCAGAGGTCTCGGGACATGGGGTGCACCCAAACCACTGCTAAGGAATTCTTAGATCAACACGAAACTCTTCAGAATGATCTAAGGGTAAGTGAAATCAATTAAAATTATAATTTTTCTTTTGACTATCTTTTTTTAAGTTTGCTCATTTAGTTTTGGGTTAAATGTCGTTACGCTGATTGAGAATTTTCAATCAAGATTCTAGTGGCTTATAGTTCATCGGTAAATAGTAGATTCGAGTCCGCCCCATACAAAAATCCGTCGTGTTCGCTGATGGTGGATGGAGCATGTTAAATATAACGTGGTCGCAATGGCCTCCATGTGGAATGATACCTGTGAAATGATACTTCTGGAGATGGCCGGTCAAGTTTTAGGGATTTCTACTTTTGGTTTCTGCTTCGACATCAAGACAACTACTTTCTTGGTCAAAGATGACATAACCACAGTTTGCCCCGCTGGAAAGGGTACCATCACTTCTTCCCCTTGTGGTGTTGAAATGGGAGTATATGGATGCTATATATATGTATATATAGCTCTGCTGGACATTATAATTAATAATTTACAATCAGTTATAAACCAAACCAATCTGACAACCGAATAGTGAGTGCCTTCGGTTCAAAAGTTCTTGAGTTCGAATCTCACCTTGTGATTGGATGTTTGGTATCTATGGTTTGATATCCATTTTAAACTATAGGCTCCAATCTTATTAGCATGCACAAAAGTCACTGCAAAAAACTGAAAAAATGGCAAGCCAAATAATCTTGACAGAATATGCTTAATGTATATCTTAAATCGCAAATAAAAGTATACATGTCATTAAGGCCAGTACAGCTTTGGTAAGTCGTAGCTCGCGGATCATTCATCATTCCGGATCATTCATCATTGCTTTCCAAAGACAACAATGTAATTTCTTCTCGTATATTCATCATTCACTCAAAGAAAATATACTTGATAAACCCATAAAGTAAAAAAAAAAAAAAATGGAATAGTACGTTTGAAGGCAAATGTCATTTGATTGATATTTCACAAAATACTTTAAAGGGTAAAAAACATGTAAATAAATTTTCGAAAAAAAAAAAAAAAAAAGGCATTTTACAAGAAAACGTTTTTAAACATTCTAGTTAATTCAAAACATGACAAGAAAATGTGATGAAAAATTTCAATATCGAACGAAGTTATAGAAATATTTTGTGTATTGAAAAAGTATAGTACATGAAGCTTATAAAATATTCAAATAAAAGTTTAAATGAATATGCATACAACATTTTTAATAATTTACTTAATTATGATAACTTTTTAAGTATATTAATTTATACTTCTGTGAAAGCTGTATGTACTATTATTGTAAGCAATGGAATATCAATATGAGAAATTCAAAAATATTTTAAAATTATTTTCAGGTGTCAAAGTTTTTTTCACAATAATAATTTTTAATTTATGAAAATATATAGTCATAATTTTATCAGTTTTTGTGATTAATTTAGTTAGTAGTTATTATTTTTGCGACTCAAGTCGTTGAAATGTTTCTTGAGAGACGACTCATGGAAATTTTACTCATGTGTACATGGAGAGTGTTCGGAAAAATTGGGTCATACTTCTAATTAAAAAATCTTTAAATTGTTGTTATTTTAAATCTGACTAAATTTTAAAAAACTATTAAATATATTTGTCAAAAATTAAAAATTATAATTTTTGTTTCGGTATCTAATACTTTACCTCTAACGCTTCGTTCTCACGTATGGTTTAAAAGTTTCTGCTCGTCTGACGAGAATAGAATTTTACGGGGGCGAAAGGAAAAGTCTCACAATGAATGCGTCTAATTAAGGTCATAATCTTAATTAATCAACTTTTTTAGGGTGGGACTCACTTTGGTCTAGTGATAAGATAGCATTTTTAGGAGAATAAGATCTCGAGTTCGATCCCAACAATCATTGTTGAACAGCTGGAGATGGATGTTACGCTGTTGCATATACGTTTGTTAAAGTGAGTGCTCGGGAGTTTTCCAGTCTCCTCTTTTGGAACTCGTGGATGAAAACTCCTCCAGAAAGGCGATTTACGAGGTGGAAACCCCTTACATAGGCCTTAGTCCTTTTGGCGGCCCTCAGTGTCGAGTCAAAATAATTAATTTCTTTAGAAAGTTAAAAAAAATTACTTTTAAATATTGTAACAGATTTACCATAGGAAAGAATGCACATATAAAGACTCGTGGTTATAAGTTTAAACGCTCTCGTAGAAATATCTATGATTGTTTTGGGGTACGATGCATACATACATCGTACCCTTTGGAATACATGCATATGAAACTGCTCGATATGCATGTATGTTTTCTGTGCACGCGTTGGCTAATTGGAACGGAACTACAGTTTAAAATGAATTCCAAACTATTACAAATATCTTAATTGCAGTGGGAATTAAACTGCGCACATTAGAACTAATTATTTGTAATTGATTTTTGAAAAGATAAATAATTTTTAAATGAATAGTTTTGTTTTAAAAATTATGTTTCCTATTAGATAAATAATTATGTTTGTATCACATGATTAATTCCTGTGTAAAGATCATGAAATGAGTCTTAAGTGTGAGAATCTTGCTTACCTGAATGCCTATTCTAAGTATGTTTGTGATGTATGAGAGACGTATTTGGGAAACCTCGGTACTTGTTGGGCTGCGGTTCGTCTTAACCGAAGATCCGTCAGCTGGGTCGCGATCATTGTTCCAAGTGAAGAATTGATCCCTGCTTCAAAATCACGGTAGAGCTCAACTCAGGTCCAGATACCGGCAGTAGACAAAGAGGCTCAAAATAAAGTTGAACTGACAAAATATTGATTGACGCTCATATGCTTATTTCAACATCGCGTTTCGGTCAACCAATTTTTGATCATTTTGCATCATATCCCGCCTTCGTCATCTAACACTATAGTTTTCGAATTGGATTCGATCCCAATTGTTTTCAACAATCGGATATGTGTTTGTTAGGGCCTCCTTCTCATTATTTGAAGATAGTAAGTTCGAATCCTTGATTAACTAAAGATCCTTTCTGTTTAATGAAGCGGCATGTTAAAATTATCGCAGTCCTCTAAAGTTAATGATACCTTTATGGGTGTGTGGCAGGTCAATTATCAGAGGGTCTTCTGTTTGATCCCCAGCTTCTAATTTACCCGGCTGGATTAACCAGTCATGTCCAACTCTGGGCTATCTACAAAGAAGTATATTGGTGTTAACAACAATAATGGATGCTGAATTTCTGATTTCTGTATGCAAAGTGGGTGCTTTTGAATTTTTTTCTTTTTCTTTTGCGACACATAAATGTGGTCTACTATCTTTGAAAAATCTTTTCCAAAAGAGAAGGGGTGACAGTAGCTGAAACGTATTTTTACAAGACCCTTTGACTTCTAGGCTGTCACTATGTTGTATCAAAATGCATCATAGTACAATTCATAAAAAAGAAAAAAAAAACGTTTTCCTTATTTTTAAAATATTAATCTTTATTTTTGGTAATATTTAAAGTTGTGGAAAACCTTTGTTGTGTATTATTTTAAACAGCTTTACTTCTTTATATGTTAACGAAAAGTGATTTTCATTTTTTTCCACTTATGTTTTCCATTTAGATGAAGGGTATGGACCTCGACGCTCTTCTGCGAACCGTTCCCAATCTCGTTCGATCTGGGGGTGAAGAAGCAGAAGTGGTTCACAGTAAGTCCGAAAATCTGAAACAACAGTGGTCACAGTTAAAGACCACTTTGGAGAAAAGAATCTTGATTGCTCAGCGATATTTATCCTTTCTAAAACTCTTTTCTAAGGTAAGACTACCTTACTACACTTGTTGCAGACGCCACCGTACAATAGTTAAATTTAGTGCAAAAATTTAAAAAACTGCACAATTTCTGTTTGTAATGTATAATTAAAGTTCTTATAAACTTTTTAAATGAACAATATATTTCTTGTACCAAAATGATAAGAAAATAATAGCTTATTTTTAAACTAAAAATATACCTGGTGTTATTTTCATACCTAAAAATTTAGTCTATTCTTTTATATATTTTATAAGAAAATATCAGATATTTTTTATCTAAAGAACTGTCTGCATAAAGTATTCGAAACGCATACTCAAGTGCATTTTGCTCTCAACTCAACTTCTAATTCAAATTCAAGTTTTGACTTGTAGTTCACTACTAATTTTGCAAATTCAACTTCTAGTTTTTAATCAAGTGCAACATACAATTGCTTCTAAACTAATGAATTCAATCCCTTACTTATTTCATATCAGTCCTATTAAATATTGTAAAAAAATTTAATTTAATGTCATATATAAGAAAATGTATTCAACAATTCCTTTGACTTTATATATATTCATTGTTCTGAAAAATTAAAAAACTCTCATAGTTTGAAAATAGAGCTATAAAGTTAAAAATAAATAATGGTTATTTATTCATTTTTTTGTTGAAGAGAAATTTTTTATGAAATTGTTTTTAAAAATAAAGTCAATTATTGCTCACGTATAGATGTTATGTGATTTAGAATTTGTGAATATGTACAAATATGCTGTGAAGATTTAGAACTTTTATAAAGCTTAAATTTATTTTTCCTATTGTCTGATTGTTATTACCCAACTAAGATGAAAGACTTGAAGGCTGTTTTCAGTAAAAGATGAAAAAAGTGGGTTATGTTTATTATACATTTTAACTCTCATATTTTAATTATTGGGTTAATTTACACTGTTATATATGTTAAAAAATTCTACACTCAATAAAAAAATTTAAGAATATTTATTTAACATGCGCAACTATGTTAAAAAAGAACTTATAACCAGTTTGTTTGATTATTTAGGTTACTTAAGTAAGTATAATAAATTATGGAAACTGCGAAATTTTTCTCAAATTTCAATCGCAAGATTTACTTACATTAAAGATAAAAATATTTCACTAGAATACAAAATTATATGGATGTAATTTATATCAAGTACACGAAGACTTAAACTGATATTGGAACTAGTAGACTATATACCTCCGACTGGCGATCTTTGCTGCTTTTTTTTTGTTGCCAAACGATTCAAACGCTGTTGCCACTTAAAAAAAAAAAAACATATATGTGTTGCAAAAATGACGTAAAACACAAAAAATAAAGAAAAAAATCCAAATTTGGCAACAAATAAATCCGAAAAGCAACAAAATTTCAAATTTGCGACACTAAAGGAAAAACCGGCAACACTGTAATCAAAACAAAGAACGTTAGATTTAGCACGAAATCTCTTTGGAGGTATATATCAAGCTTATATCTTGATATTTTTTATTGATTTTTTCTTTTTCTGTTAAATGTTCTTAATTGCTTATAAATTTTTTAGTGTTTAAGTGATAATAATCAATTTAAAAAATTAAATTTGGATAAAAGTCTTGACGTAATAGAAATAAATAATTATAAATCTCTTAAAATTGTGTTAATGTTTTCCATAGAATCTTTAGATTTAAAATCAAGTATTATATATTAATGATTTCTTATGCACAACTTCTATGGTTATAAAATTTATCTACACTTAGAAATCTATTTAAGAAATTCTATTAAAATAATTGTAAAATTGTAGCATTTTTTACTTTTTATTTATGCTAACTTGGATTTTTATCAAAAACCAAAAATAAAAGGAAAAAATCAAGGTAAGCTATTTCTTATTGGTGAAAAATATATTCGTTTATTCATTTAGGAGAATAATAATCGAATTCAGTTAATATTTAATTGGGGATTTATTTTGCCAAAGAAATATTTAATATAACAGTAATGGTATGATATTTGCTATTTCATTTGTAACTATGAGAAATATTATGATTAAAAAACTCTTTTTTCTTCTAATTCCATCATTATTGTTTTCACAATGATAGATAGGTTCATGAAGAACGAAATTTTAATTTAATATAATTACCCGATATAACCTTTGTTTTTTTCTCAAACAGGTATCCAAAGAAATGGATGAATTAGAAATCTTTATTAAACAAGCTGTGGAAAATCCAGATCAATCTAAATTTAAGAACATTGAAGAGAAACAACTAACTCTGCGCCAAGAACTATTGCAGCTGAATAATCATGGTAAAAATTTCCTAGAAGACGCCCGAAAAGTAAGAGAAGTTATATATTTTAACATTTTATTGAAAAGTTATTTTTAACTTTACGAGCATTTTCTGCCAGGAAAATTGAAAACGTTTTTAATGAAAAATAAATTTTACGAACAGTTCCTGACAAGAAAATTGAAAATGTTTTTAATGAAAAATATATATATTTCATGAATACTCTTGGTTTGTGGACAATTTAAAATGTTTTTGTTGAAAAATAAACTTTATAAATCCTTTTGTACAAGAAAACTATTATGAAACAATCATTTAAATTTAATTGACGCTGAAGGTATGATAAAAGAACGTGTACTTAAAATATTATCAAATATTAATTAACAACTTTTGATGAAACAAATTCCATTAATACCTATTTTTCTATGGTATCTCTTCCGAAATAAATCCAATTATAGGGTTTTCTTTTGTTAATTGAATAATTGTTATGAATTTCTCTTTTTTGTTGCATAAAATATTGTTCAGTAGTAATAATCATTCCATCAATAAAACGGAAGCTTATATTTAGCGTATTTGCTGTGAAAATATGGCAACTTGTAGTCATGGTTTAGTATAACTTATATTGATATCCTTGATTTATTTTCTGATATACTTTGTTCTTGCAAAATAACAATTGTGTTATTTAAACAAGATTTTTTAATTTTGAAAATGGTGAACAACTTCACCAGTTCTGACCAAAAGGACAAACAACTTTTCCTTTTTTTTAGGTCGACGACGTGTTCTTAAACATGTCTTTGCCTTGCAATACGGTTGAAGACATTCTCAGTCGCTTGGAACTTCGAAATGTTTCCCTCAGCACTTTGTGGCTGAATCTACAAAACCAGATCACTGCTGCCAAAGAGACTTTAGTTCAGTGGGAACAGCTTGTAAAAGAATCAAATAAGGTACTGTTTTAAATTCAGTTATTAAGAATACATGGCATTTTTCTTTATATTCCCGTCGACAATTTTCTTGAGGAAAATCTATGCCTTCAGAGTGGGAATTTAGTAACCATACTGTCTATAAACCAGCTATTTTATATTAAATCAGGCAAAAAATTTTTATATTATACAGCAACATATGTGGTATATTCTTTTGATGAAAATGGTCGACTGGATCTTATGTAGCTATTGATTAAAATTGAATTTTGTCAAAATCGTATGTATAATATATCGTAATCAAAGTCTTCTATGTTTTACACATTTTTGTAAACTATTTTATGAAATAGGTTGTGAAATCTGCTCAAGAAATAGAGAACAAAATGTTTCCTGTGATACCCCATGAGTTTTACAAAGTAAATTCGATTTTGCCTTTCTTGGAAAAGCGAACTTCCGACGTTTTACCACAGATGAAGGTACAGACTGTTATTTTTTAATATCCGTATTAAATATTCTAGAAATGTTTGTTGAACTAAAGTAATTTATGAAATATTTAACACATTTATATTGCTTCAAATATTTTGTCATGAATTTAATAAATACATTTTAAATTATATTTTATGAAACCGTTTCAATAAATATAACGTATCCTTTCAATATTTTTAACTCTAATCATACTCTTTTCATAATATACATTTTCGTCCTAGCAAAATTCTCTGTAGACAGCATTGTACAATCATTATAGAACTAAATAAAATAATACTTAAAAAAATCATTGATTTGATTGATAGTTATTTTTGATTAAGCAGATTATTTTAGATGTAATTATAGTTGATGGTCAGCTTTATGTACTTATTCAAACAACATAAAATTCATATAATTTCGACCATAATAGTAAATTCATCGATTTTTGTTGTCTTGTTTGATAATGAAAATTCACTAATATATTATGTTTAATTATTCGTGATTTTATAATAAAATCTATTATTCCAATTTGGTTAAGGGACAGATTAATTTCTCTGCAAGACAGGCCTAACTTTTTATTTATCTAATCAAGTACTCCTTTGTTATTGGATAAAATTAACTTCTGATGTACCGGTAATATTTTGTGAGACTATGTTATTTATTCTAATAGATCCTTGTTTTGGGTTCATTAGATTTTAGTTAATCGAAAATAACTAAAAATCTAATCAATTTATATAAGATATGTAATAGTAATCTTATTTCTCTTCTGTATAATATAAGTACACTAATGCAACAAACATCTCAGCAGATTTCATAATTTAATTTTCAATAAAGACTGTTATAAACCAAACTCAATAGCATGATGGCCTATACGGGAGTCAAGGCATACTCTGCGTGTATCTGTTTTCCAGACCTCAGGCCCTGCGATTTGAAGCGTACGTTTCGATTAGGTATTGAGCTAAACACGAACTCCCTCCCTAGTGTTTAGTTCTCAAGCATGCTTGGTACTCAGTTGTGTCAACCTTTTAAAGGGATGAGTCCACTTTGCTCAGCTGGAAAATCTAATCTCGGACCTGCACCTCGGGAGCGCCAAGCATCACCATTGCTCTACCGGTCTTTGACTGAGCTCCAAGCGTTCCCCCCAAAAAACTGTTGCAAATGATATTGTCGTTCCCCTTCTCGTGGAACTTTGGTTCGTGTGTAAATTCTTATGAATAAATAGTCCGCTTGTTTGGACGACACAGTTTATTGAACATAAAATTGAATATATTTTTAAGGAATGGATATACAGAAAAATTACAACCGACCTCACGCGTCAGTTGGAGGAACGCTTCTCTTCCCTCTCTTATTTTATTTTTTCCTTTGAGGTGAGTGAGCGACACGCCCTCTGGCGAAGATGTCTGAACACTACACCCCCCATGCAAGATTGAAGTATCTCCATGATACTTAATCTGACAATAAAAGTATATTGATGTGGTGCAACATATCTTTTAGCACCCGGTTCCATCTTTCCACTAAACCATTCGAGGCAGCATAACCTGGACTCGAACCAATACGCCTCTGGAACGTTAGAACAGTTGTGAAACTTGATCACTGGCTATAACATTGGGTATACCCGTTCTCGTGAAAATGTTGAGTAAAACCTCGCAAGTGCGTTTGGCAGATAACGACTTCAACGGGACAGCGAGTATTTTGATCTACAAGACAAAGAATGTACTTGTGTCCTCTGCTAGAGGGTGGGTCTATAGGTCCAATTATGTCAACTACTTCAAAAGGAAGCTCAGGGCGAGATATTGGAGAGATGGGCGCTCTCTCGCCAATTTTAGCAATTTTACGAAGTTGGCACCCTTACAAGTTTGGACAAATTCTGAAATATCTTTATTCATATTTGGCCAGTAAAAACTATATTTGATTCGCTCTTTGGTTTTCTTAACTCCCATATGTCCCCCGAAAACGGATTCATGTGCTATTTTAATACTTTACTTAATCTACATTTTGGTAAGACTAACTGCAAAACTGGCCCACTTAGAATTTTGTCTTTATGGTAAATTAATTCATCCATTAAAACAAAATTACCTTTAATTCCGCGCGAACTTTTTCTAACGAGCTACAATTAATTTGCTCTTCCTTTAGTCTATAATAATCCGAAAATAATTTAGAATCTAGAGTATCAGATTCTTTCTCTATTTCCTCGGAGCTAGTCTTCCCCTTTCGTCAAAATATTTTTTTCATTTATTTGTAGCAAGAAAACACCTGCAGAACACCCCATGATTTTCTTTATTTCCCTCCTTAAAAGAACTCTCCTGGTCCGCCAAAATAAGAGATTCATAAAGAAACGGTGGTATCAACCCACCCACATTTAACTTATCAGTGAGGGCAACTACGGGATGATTTAACGCGGTTTCCCTATTCAGAGACACTGAGGTTCTTATCATTTTCGCCTCAACATTCTCCCCAAAAGCCTTCCATATTCCTCATTCTCAGTGTCAGGAAGCAGTTTCGAATTACAAACAAAAATTTGCGCCATCGAATCTACTATGCAGTTCAACTCCTTCCCTCCCACGTACACGGACACATACTTCAGAGGGCAAAGGTCAACTGAGGGATATAACCTTTGGGGGGATATTTCAGCTACTACTGCGTTTCATTTAAATTTCTTCTTTGAATATTTTCCCCCACAATCTCTCGCTAAATGGTTTTCTCTGCATATGTAACATTCTACTTTTTTATTTATTTTAGCTTCCTTCGACTTAGGTTTTGCCTCTGCACTCCGAAAGTGAGGTGCTATATATTTAGAAATTATTCGCGTATTGCGATTATCTTGGGTATCAGATTGAGCTTTTTTTATAATTTGGATATATATCCGTAAATGATTTTCCCTTCGATGCGAAATACATATCACATTCTTTCCCCATTTGTATTGGTTTATACCAATCTTGCTCTTGTTTAATGTTTACGTGCATCGCGGTTTCATTGTCTAACGTCTGGTATAACTTATCGCTTACTATTAATTCTTTTAAAGCAATTAAATCGTTTACATTTCTTAATCTACAATATTGCTCCCAATTAGTGGATAAACGAGATGCGAATTGCACATGTGTCTCGCCTGACATACGATGAGCTTTCCGGAAATTTTGCCAGCAAATTAAAGGTGTCGGTTCATATTCTTTTAAAATTGCGTTTTTCAGTTTTTCATAATTATTTATTTCCTCATCTTTGACGTAAATTAGGGTATTGACGGCCTTTTCTCCCAGAAGGATAAAATTTCCCCTTTAAACTCATCGGGTACACTTTTGCTTCTAAAAGACCTCTCCAAAGATGAAAAGAATAAATTTCAACCTTCTGCTCATTTTGGAATTAATAAAGTTAATGTTCGAACACTTTGAATGTAACTCTCAATTGATTTGGGATAAGTGACTATTTCCCTATCATTATTATTCTCGCGCAGCGTTCTCTAATCTAAATTTCTCTAAATTTATTTTTTCTAGTTCAGCATTTATTTTGGCTTTTTCTAGATTTATTTTCTCTAATTCGATTTGTGCTTCCGCATTTAATCTAGAGCTGTCTGACTTAGATCTTTCTAATTCAATTTTCGCTAGCTGTTTTTCCCTCAGCTTTCTATCTGTTATTACGGAATCACAGCGAATTGTTCCACAAAATCTTTATCATTTTTATAATGCGCACTGTTAATAATTAAATTTCTTAAATCAATCCCTTTCATCTCAGGAGTCACTGACTCCCCTATCTCTTCTGCAATTAATTTAAGATCCTCTTTTTTAGCACCTCTAAATATTTTTAAATTCTTATATTTACCACTTTAAAATTAAAACATAACAGTTTTAACTACTCAGTGATATTCACAAAATATGTCCAAACAAGTGAAAAAGCAGAAAAAAGGGTTGCCTACCTCGTAGTGCTTTCTATTCATCCATAAGATGCTGTCGACTGTGCCAGTGTCGTTCCCCTTCTCGTGGAACTTTGGTTCGTGTGTAAATTCTTATGAATAAATAGTCCGCTTGTTTGGACGACACAGTTTATTGAACATAAAATTGAATATATTTTTAAGGAATGGATATATAGAAAAATTACAACGGACCTCACGCGTCAGTTGGAGGAACGCTTCTCCTCCCTCTCTTATTTTATTTTTTCCTTTGAGGTGAGTGAGCGACACGCCCTCTGGCAAAGATGTCTGAACACTACAGATATGTTTATATTAAGTTTTAGGCTTTCCCTTCTGAATTTTAGCATCACAATATTAACGTATTAATTTATTTCAGGTCATTCAAAAGGATGTCGAAAATTGCCTTAGAAAATGCGAAACAACTAAACCCAAGGATGGAGCCTCTAACGAGCATGCTCGAATTCTGAAAAAACTAAAAGATTCGAACCTGCAGCTTCAGAAACGTATTACAGATTACCAAATACTTATATCCATGATGATAACATTTCTCAAAAACTATGAAGAGGTATCTCAACACGTCCTTTATTTATATATTTGAAATAAAAAAAATTTTTATTAATGGAACACAATTATGCAATTTTAAAAAGTTTTTTGTGACAATTTCAGCTTGAGAAATTAGTGGACATGCAAGAATCTCAGTTTAAGATGACATCTTTGCCAAATGATATCACAAAAATGGAAATTTTGATCCACGATCACGAAGCTAGTCGCCCAACTGTATCCGAACTATTTAAATTTAGTCATACGGAGGCTGAACAAGTTATCAAAAAAATTAATGAAGCCGTAAGTATTGTCTTATTCCCGCATCAAAATTGTTAAAAATTTATAAACATTATTTGCATTTGTCTTAAAATATCTCACACAGATATTCAGATTTCGGACAAAAATTGCGCAATTTAGACCTACTCTATGTTAATAGCGGCATTTCTAATGATTTGGCAACTTGGCGACTTGGTGATTTTCGATGAGCTTCTCGGCAACTTTGCGAGAAATAGATATTTCTGAAAAAATCCATCACCGAAGCTCTGGGATCAATATCAAGTGAGAAATTTGAAACTAGAACCTTCTAGAAATTTGGCGATACTCGTAGATTTTCACTCCAAGTCGCGTATAAATATCATCGCATGTCACAGAAGTGTCAGTTAGGGAAGACGATCACAATCTTGAATGCTAGTTTAGTGTTTGAGTATTAATTAAATTAATTGTTTGAATATTAATTTTATTATTTGATAATTAACTTCTAATCGAATTTGAACGTAGTTGTTCCTTTTTTAATACTTTTAATTTGGTTTCCTGATGTTGGGGTCACATCATTGCGGATGTGAAATGAAACTGTTTCGATTCTTGATTCAAACTAAAGAAAATCCTATGAACATACACTTACAAGTTTATTAGTTTTCTGTAATAGTGCCAATATAAAAAAATTCGTTTTAAATTTTATAATTTAAATTTATATAAAACATACTCGCACAAAAAATAAAAATTCTAAAGTGCAAACTTATGTAATAATCCAGACAGTTGCTATATCCATCCTTACCAAAACAAGAAATACTTAACTTTTATTAATGGGAGTTACTTAAAACGGTGGGAAAATTTATGGTATTTGTCCGCAACTTTTGGCGACAAATATTTTTGGTGACATTGGCTAACGGGATAATACGTACAATAAATATAATTAGATCTGACTGCAAATTTATCACCGAATGATATTATATTTTCAGTAATTCTATTACTTTTTATATGTATCACTCAAATACTTAAATATTATCTTCATTATTTGGAGATAAATAATTCTTTTCATGGAAATGGTCGACGTGATAATACGTAAATACATGTTAAGTTTGCAACTACCTAATGCTAGCATTAAAGTGTTAGAAAAACTCATTTTTGTACCACAGAATAAGAATCCTAACAGTTGAGAACTGTTGTAAGGTTTTTTAGCATCCATTGCGTATTACTGGTTTCACGCATGATTCTTTTTAGTGGCCTGCATTTCCATACCGCTTGAGAAGAAATTCAGAAATTCCCAAGCCAAGAGATACCATGGGAAAAGTGTTAACACAACTTCCATCTCCATTTGTTCACTAATGATTGGAAAACAACCAGGGATCAGTCAAGCAGAAGAATTCTATCCTATCATTAGGTCTTGGCGTGTCCGAATTTTAGAGCTCATTTGTATTTTGTGTCATTTCATTTTTCGATTATAGGCAGTGGACAATTCTGCTATGTGATCCCTAAAATATGGAGCCTTGTACACATTATCTATGCTAGTTTTTTCCATAAAAGACTCTGCAGCACTTTGTATTTAATTCATTAGCCTTATCTTTTTCAGTTAAATTTTTTTTCTTGCACCTGATGAATGTAATGTGATTTAATGTAACTTTTAGGAACCTCCTGTGGCCGCAGCTGTTGACAAAGAAAAAATTACTTCATTGCTTGATACAAGAAAGAAAACATTTGAGAAATCTTGGGAAGAGTACAAGTACCGCTTAGAACAACATAACCAGTTATGTGTCTTCTTTAGAGATATGCATTTGGTAAGTGAAATAAATGAACTTGATGGAAAAGTTTCATTTTTAAATTTGATGTTATTTACTTAGTTTCCTGTTATCGGCACCAAGAATCAGCAATTGCCAAATTTTCAGTATTTGGCGTGATATTAAAAGCATGAAAATTATAGCAAAAATATCTTAAATTTCTGCTTGTGTAACATTTTATGTTAATTTATTTAAAATATCATAAGAAATGTAGTGAAATTTTCTTTGCAAAAATATTACTCTGGTGCATGAAAATAGCAGCTACATATAAACCTTTTGGTTATTATAGCAAAACATTTGGCGGTAAGTCTGATTTCAACTAATAATAAAAAAGTACAATTACTTATTAATGTCGAATGAGTTATTATTTTATTTTCTTTATATATTTATTTTATATATTCTCAAATATTTAATTATTATTCTGACGATATTTTTTTAACTTTACTTTTTTATTTCATTTATTTAAATACAAATTGAATTTTTAGATTAATAAGCAGATAGAAGACCTAAATTCACAACTGGCGACTATTCGTGAAAGCTATGGTGATTCCCTACCATCTGCTCTCCATACTTCGGATGCATTTATGCAATTTGAAAAGACCATTGAGGTTAGAAACTTTAAAACTTTCCTGTATAAATTTCTAACTCACCCTAAATTTTTTTATTTGATTAAAACCTCTTATAGAATAAATAACTTTTTGAAAATACTATACTAAGATAGTTTTTCGTTAATTAATTCACAGCTACTGCAAACCCGTATTTACGAGTTTGTGAGCACAGCTGAAAGACTTATGCGTGACGAAAGAGTGGATTCCTCTGAAGTACATTATGAAATCGAATCGATGCAGAAGAAATGGTCGACTTTCAGAACTGAAGTAACCAACAATCGACGACTGATTGATGTGGCCATCGAATACTACAAAATAATCGAAGAAGTAACTACCATTTCTTCATACATGCATGTGGATATCAAATTACAGTTGAATCCATTTGGCTGAAATCTAATAATGTAAAATAGATCTCAATGCAGTCCAATATCTTATCGAAAATATTATTACCTCAAAGCTTGTAATTAAGGATTGTGTTGTAACAAATTCTTAATAGAACAAAAATTTTTATTGATTTCATAATATTCATTCCAGATGGATTTGTCTGTAAAAATTTTGCAACTTATTATATTTATTTAATATTTTATTTCTCTCCCTCCAAAAGAATTCACTTATATTATTACACTACTGGCCATTAAAATTGCTACACAAAGAATACGACGTGCTACAGACGTGAAATTTATACGAAAGGAAGAAGGTGCTGTGATATGCAAATGATTAGCTTTTCAGCGCATTCAGACAAAGCAGGCGCCAGTAGCGACACCTACATTGTGTTTAAATGAGGAAATTGTTCAGCCGGTTCCTCATACACAAATTGCATTTCAACGTTGTTGCCTGGTGAAACGTTGTTGTGATGCCTCCTGTAAGAAGAAGAAATGCGTACCAGCACGTTTCTGACTTTGATAAAGGTCGAATTATAGCGTACCGGAATTGCGGTTTATCTTATCGCAGTACTGCTGCTCGCGTCGGTCGAGATCTAATGACTGTTAGCAGAATATGGAATCGATGGGTTCAGGACGGTAATACGGAATGCCATGCGGGATCTCAACGGCCACCTATCACTAGCAGCCGAGAAGACAGGCATATTATCCGCATGGCCGTAATGGATTGTTCAACCACGTCACGAGCCGTGAGTCAAGAAACGGGGTCGTTTGGAAGACAACAAGTGTCTGCGCGAACAGTTCGACGACGTTTGCAGCAGCATGGACACTGAGCTCGGAGACCATGGCTGCGGCTTCCCTTGACACTGCGTCATAGAAAAGAGCGCCTTCAATGGTGTGATCAACGAAGAACCTGGGCGCACGAATGGCGAGACTTCATCTTTTCAGATGAATCCAGATTCTGTGTACAGCATCATGATAGTCGCATCCGTGTTTGGCGGCATCGTGGTGAACGCACACTGGCAGTGGGCATTCGTCATCGTCATACTGGCCCATCACCTGGCGTGATGGTATGGGGTGCCATTGGATACACTTCTCGGTCACCTCTTGTTCGCATTGACGGTGCTTTGAACAGTGCACGTTACATTTCTGGTGTGTTACGACCCGTGGTTCTACCCTTTATTCGAGCCCTGCGAAACCCTACGTTTCAGCAAGATAATGCCCGACCGCATGTTGGTGGTATTGTACGGACCTTCCTTGATACGGAACATGTTCGGCTGTTGCCCTGGCCTCCAGGTCTTTCACCAATAGAAAACGTCTGGTCAATGGTTGCCGAGCGACTGGCTCGTCACCAAACACCAGTCACTACGGTTGATGAACCGTGGCATCGTGTTGAAGCTGCATGGGCATCTGTACATGTACATGCAATCCAATCTCTGTTTGACTCAATGCCCAGGCGCATAACTGCTGTTATTACTGCCAGAGGTGGTTGTTCTGGGTACTGATTTCTCAGGATCTATATATCCATCCAAATTTTTTGAAAATTTAAACACTTGTTATTTCTAGTATAATATATTTGTCCAATAAATATCATTTTGTTATCTGCATTTTTTCCTGGTGTAGCAATTTTAATGGCCAGTAGTGTATTTTTTAAGTTTTAAATTCACGTTTCATTAAAGTTTAAATTATCGATAAATGATCCGTTTTTCTTGTGTTCTAAAAATATCACAGGATAATTTTACAAGTTCTCAGATGAAATAAAATTTCAAATATATAGATAAATTTAGTATTTTATCACTAGTTTTTATTAGTGTTAACGAAAAATGACCAGCCAAACTTTCCTGTTAGGTTTGCTTTCTCAGAAGATTCAACCGACGAACGAGTGGCGTTTAGTTGTCGACTATTTTTAAAAAAATAGGTAGAAAGAGGAGGAGTGCCAAATTTGAAACGACGTTGCTCATCCGTATATTAAAGTCATTTTTCTTCCTCATTGACACTGCATCCCAGATTTGGCCTCATCCTGCGCACAATATCCCTGACTTTAGTTTTACAGTTTGAGACTGTTAAGGTTTTAAGGTCTCCTTCAAAAACATCATCAAGCCACCATTTTCTTGATGTAGCCCTTGGCTTATTGCTCATGGGATTTCATTGCGAAATCTTACTCTCAATCTGCCCAAGGCATAAATCTATCTGATCTAAATCTACCATAAATCTATATTTTTATAACTGATAAGAGCTTCCAATTCTTCTTCATTTCTAATTTTCCAACAATTATTATTTTACTACAATGGAACAAAGATTCTCTTAAGTATTTTCCATTCAAAAATTAGTGTCTTTCTGTGTCAAAGTCCAAGTCTCGCAGTCTGCATGTCACCACGGGACGAATAATTGTTTTGTACTCACTTAGTTTAATTGCTGTTGAAATCTATTTATTTTTCAACAGATACTGATTAGAAAAATACCAACGGTTCTTCTACAAGATTCTGCAATTAATTTTTTTCTGAGAGAGAGAGAAATAGTATTTCAAAAATTTATTATTGCGCCCAAATATGTAAAATTTTTTACATTTTTGAATTTAAAGTTATCAACTGTTACATCATCATTTCAAATACTGACAAATTTAGTTTTTCCTTGTATTTTGTTTTTGGTTCATTAATTAAAAAGCCGGCTGTGACTGCGACATCTATTAATTTTTTTGTTGTTTTAATTAACGCTAATCTGTTTCTACTCAGTAATAACCATGCTGCTAACTGTCCCCCTAGGTTTGCTTTCTCATAAAAGTTTGCTAAACAAAAGCAATTCCGACCAGCGGCGTATACATCTTAGAAAAAATAGTCATCTTAGTAAAAATATTAGAACATCTCTTTTATCTATATACTAAACTCATTTAGAACATTGTACAACATTATTTTAATACATGAAGATTAAGTTAATTATAGTAATCTCTGAAATACTGTCACCACAAAAACATAATAATTGTAAAACTTTAAAAAATTAGAATAAACAATCTTTGTATTCCATTTGTGACACTTTTTTTTTTTATTTGGCAGTCTGAGGAATGGTTGCAAGAAGGAAGCCGTTTATTGATATCGATTGCTCGGAAATCTTCCACGTGCACAAAGGAATCAGATGCCCAGAACTTGCAAAAGGAAATAAAGGACTTTTTGGAAAAGGGCAAGCCCAAGCAAGAAGAGAGATTAAAGAAGATATCCTCGCTGTCTCAACAGCTTTATGGTAAATACGTTGCAAGTTCAATTTCCGAGTGTTTCGGTTCAATGCCATGGTTTGAATGGAAAAAATATTTGAGATATTCGTTTCATTAATTTCCTCTCTAATTATGTCTCACTTAGCTTCCATTTAAAACTATTTTCATTCATTTAACTCCAGAAAAAAAAAAGATTATTTATAATAAAAGTGCAATAACTAAAAATCTTGTATTTTCCTTTTTCATATTTTTAATAAATTCTTCTTCTTCATGGGGTTCTTATATAATTTTAACTCTAGCAAATGCTACGAAATTGAGAAGTATATTATTTCTTAAGAGTGATAGAACCAATACATTTTTTAATTTTCTTAAGTTCAATATGAAGATAAAGAAATACATTATTATTTCATAGTTTTCATATGCAAATTTTGAGTTAAAAATTACGAAGCAATTATTCATGTGAATAAATTTGGAAATTTGCTTAGGCATCATTTATTTCTATGTAGAATGTTATCAATGGGGAATGTGTTTATGGTATATTCATTTTTTTAGATAAATTAGGGAAAAATTCAAGAGTGATCTCAAATTATTCTTTCAGCATTATATGGGTTGGCGTTGCTTTTATGAAATGAAAATTTGCAGCATAGAAACTTAGGCTTTTCAAATTTGAAATCTTCCTTCTTAGTAAATATTTCAAAAGTCATCATGCTTATACTAATGATATCCACAAAAATGTGAAAAATTTCATCTAAAGAATATATTGGAGAAATTGTAATAAAATAAATATTTTATTAAGTTTTTTCAAAGAATTCGAACTCGTTTAATTTTTGTAACCGTTATTAAGAGAAATATTTTCCAGATACTCAGAAACTCTTCCTTGTTAAGTGAAAATATATTTCAGTTATATTGAAACTTATCTTTATTAATGGAAACATATTTTTCAGGTACTCAAACTCATCCTTCAACAAAGGTAATTGAGAATAAAAACAGAGATATGATCAATTCATTTTCGGTCATAACATCCGAACTGAACACCCTTTCCAATAACATAAAATTTACCCAGCAAGCAAAAATTGTGGAACAAAAGGGAAAGGTAATTCTACTTTTTTGCTATTAAATTTTTTAAACCATTGTAATATAAAAAACAAATTTTATGTGATACTTTTTCTTTGAATAAATATCTGCATTTTTTTATGAACTAACCAATGAAGTTTTTGCCATTTTTATACCTTCTTTCCGAATAAAGTGATAATTGGTATGCAAATTAATGTAGCATGTGATTTAGAAAAAAAAGCCTATTGGTCAAGAATACGTTGTTATAAAAGTGAGTTTACTGTGCACTTGCGTCAATCGTAACTCGTACTTTAGCAAAGACAAATGATAGTGTTCAAGGTTTTTTGTTGATGCTCTTTCTTTATAATTTCAAAGTAAATCCATCAGTAGCTGTAACAAGTTGCCGAATATATCGTTCATGATTAGATAGTACTCTTAATAAATATACTGCGAGTCATCAGCTCAAAAATCTTATTCTGGTGATCCAAACCATTAATGCAGAATAACGCCAAGTATTCATGCACTTCTTTGCTACCAAAACTTCCGAAGTTTCCCTCAAAATGTTTAATAGCTAAAGACATGTTGGCAAAAGGGGCTGTTTTGGCTTCATTTGTCTGCTGCTCAAGGGCCATTTTTTGAACACGAATAATTAACCTGAAACCTCCGGTTTAAAATCGATTCTGAACCATTATATACATTCCAATCAGAGGAGAATGTCATGATAGGCTAGGGCATCGATCTTTCGTCCGGAAGTGCGGGGTTTGATTCCCAATGCTGTCAAAACCCCACAAAGTACATACGATATATATGCTCGTTAAATCTGTGCAATCAAATGACTTGTTGTCGGTGATTGAGCAGTTACCATGGTTGTTATGATCTGGAGAAAATTTTCTCCCCCTCCAGATCTAAGTCAAAATTGAGGGAGTGGGTCCTCTGGTCATGCCTTCTATCGGAGGAGTCTTAGAGCAAAGTCGTATTTTCATCTTCGTGGTACTCTGATTAAACGTAAGACGCACCCTTCTGACTTGATTTCGCATAGCCTAGGGCCAGCTTGTTTGGCTTGTCATAGTGTCATAAGTAACAACAACAAAAAACCAGAGGAAGGATTTGAACCCTTGAGTTGTTGAATCGAGAGCCAAAGCGCCACCCTACATGGTTGCCAGCTCAGCACAGCATATGGGGCTAATGGCGTTTGAAGATATTTCGAGGACTAATTATTAATTAAAATTTCTGTAAAACATATGACTATTAAAAATCGCAAGAACTTTACTTGTTAACTTATATATTTTTCTTAAAATCTACAAATCTTATAAGAAACAATAGCTAAAATCCTATTCGATTCCTTAATTATTTTTTTTATTAAAAAGTACTAAATTTTATCAATTTTCAGAAGGAAATGGATGCCGTTCTACATGCCGCCCAAGCAGAAGCAGAGGCAGCTAGAGCAGCTGCAGCTACAGCTCTGCAAGCAGCTAAAGCAGCAGAAGCAGCTGCTAAAGCTATTCCACCTAAACCTGCTGAGCCTGTTGCCAAGCCACCGCGGTTCATAAAGAACTTGAGTGATGCCGAAGTTCCGGAAGGAACGAAATATACATTTGAATGTGTAGTTGAAAGTGTACCACAGCCACAGGTGCATGATTTATATTGAATTTCCGAATTTTTAATCTACTACATTTACTCATAAATAAATAGAAAAATATCAATAAACAAGCATCTCTTAACTTGCTAATAATAGTGTGTTTTGGATAAAAAGTTATTCTAAATTTAATTAATAATATGTACTGACTATTAAGGCAAATATGGTTTGAAGCATTTAAAATATTTGAAAGACAGTGCTTCATTTTATTAGAAACGATGTGAAATTTTTTAAATCTTGTATTCAAAAGCGCATTACAAAAATATTGCAAGACTTGTGGAAATATTTTTCACATTACAAAATAAAAGTTGGATCGATACATGCTGATCCCTTTTTAATAAGTAATTTGACTGTTTTATTTTTTTGTATAAATCATGAAATATATATGTTTTACTTACTGTGCTTTAATGGAACCATACTTGAGTTTCTAAACTTTTCGATGACAAAATTGAATAATACATTAAAAATTGATTTTGCTTTCATATACTTTGTACATTTCTACTTACTTTTAATTAAAGTAATGTAGTTTGTATTACATAAAATTCACATATCGAAACCTACTTGGAACTTTTATTTTAATTTTGAAAATATTGATTCAAGCTTTGTGTTTTCAAGTACCTAGAAAAAACACTTATATAACAGTACTTTAAATAAATATGTTTGAAGTATAATTCCTAAATATATTATATCAATCTCAGGTCCTTTGCTTTCACGTATGCGTAGGAAATTTCAAGCTATCTCAGTTTTCATTATGTGTTGTTTCTTACCCTATAAGCTAAACCAGATTTATGAGCAAACAAAAAGCCCAAAATAAAAATAGGACTGCGAAACAAGCCCTCTTTTTCGAGAAAAGTAGATACTAGGGTTAAAATGTTTCATTTCTTGCACATGGGGAACATCTTGTTTCTTTGGTCGATTTTAATACACCTCAAGTGTCCAGTTTTCAGTCTGGATAATGCAGTCTGCTACACATGGCTAACCTTAAGTGTGGCAGAACCTCCTGATTGCCTGCCACCATACTAACCATTAGAAGCAGCTTGACTTTTGAGCATGTCTCCAAAAACACTCTGAGAGTCGGATCTTAAGGTTATAAAAGTTCTCACCTTTACCAAGCCGCTTCACTTCCACTAACATTATGAGCACACATTATGAAAATAGATACTATTCGAATCTCTATTAGTCGACACTTGATTTGGAACCCATAGATACTAACTGAGGACGCACTCTTATGTGCTTACTTATTAGAGCTGTAAAAATTTAAATTATGATCTAAATTTTTGTATATGTGAGGCTTTTTCCATTATTTTATGATTGTATAAGAAATCACTGTTGCCAAAATAATAATTGTACACAAGTAAATTTTCGCAGCTAGGAATTTCAGAAAATTGCTTGTCATAATATTAACTGCAGTTACAGAAGTTAAAAAATCGGTTGATCGTTATGGAAGAGTTTGTCTTATAATTTTCCCACCCCACTTTCTTTTCCACAGTTTGCCAATTTGTATTTCAGTATCATTGAACCTGTTAGCAATTTGATAGTCGTTGTCACTGATTCTGGATTAAAAGTCGATCACACTAACTTCTCATCATAAATCAATCAATTAAATAGAAAAGTTTGATTATTTTGACTATTTAATGATTATTTATTGAATAATCAAATTACTTCTAATTGATCGTTAGCATACAACAGAACTTGATACCGAATTGATGTATCTTGGGACTAATCTAATTTCGAACATAGCGCTTTTTATATTTCCATATTGTTTCTGTACCTGGCAGTCTGTTCATATGATCCATTTCTGTTATTATATTTCAATGTGATTTTATTAAAATATATAATACATATGTCCATAAACAAATAGATACGTATAAAAAGAACCTACTTTTTGATAATATTGTTTCAGATCCAATGGTTTAAAGACGGTATTCTAGTCGAAAATAATCCAGATTACCAAACATCCTTTGAAAATGGTATCTGCAAGTTGACGATTGAGGAAACCTTTTCGGAAGACACTGCTACATTCATTTGCAGAGCGACAAACTCAGCCGGTACTGCAGAAACTCAAAGTCAACTTCTCGTAAAAGGTAATCAGTTTTCTGAAATATATAACAATATTGTTAAAATATTATATTGTAATACAAAACATTATAATAACTTAATTTGAGCAAATCGTTCACTAAAACTGCAGTTTTTGAAAGACTTTTATCATTCTGTAGCTCAACTCTTTGAACTATACTTTGTGAATATTTGATAATATTTTATCATTTGTATTTGCTTAAAAAAATATCATGAACACATTTATTCTATAATAAACATTTTTCTGCGTGTTTTATCAACTAATTTGTTCTTTTAATATCTATTAGATACAATCAACATTTACAATAGAAATGAGATTACCATCAAATTTCAAACATAATATATATTCATAAATATTTAATCGACACTATCATCTATTAACAGAATTTTATTTTATGAATTATCTTCTAACTATGTAATTGAAAAATAACAACCGAGAATAACGAGATTAACTACTTTTAAAAGATTATTTATCATTTTTATAAATGTTTTTGGATCATAAGATAATATAGTAAAAAGAAAGAAAAAAATATCCGAAGTATGTTTATTGAATTTGAAGAATGTGTTTTTCAAAAAATGAGATACTTTGAATCTTAAAGTTCATTTTAGAAATGTGTACGGAAGCTGTAAACAATAAATCCCATTGACTGGCATGATTTTGACGTGTGACTGTTAATTTACAAATGATTTGACAAAGAAGGAAAGATATGTAGTGTAAATTATATATACTGACAAGATAAAATTGAAAATTTCATTACTTAAATTGCTTATTTCCTTTTTCGTTTCTTTCTAGAATCACGTGTACCTAGTGAACTGATACCACCCCATTTTGTTCAAGAACCATTGGATTCTGTCGTTATTGAAGGAGAGTCACACCTGTTGGAATGTCAAGTTTTTGGCAATCCTTTACCACTGGTGTCCTGGTTCAAAGACGACGCGTGCATCGATTACTCTACAGAATACTCCATCGCGTACAACAACGGCTACTGCAGCTTGAAGATCGAAGAAGCCGCCGCCGAACACCAGGGCAGGTACACGTGCCGCGCCGTCAATCAAGTGGGCCAAGTGGCCTGCAGTGCCAACATTCAAGTTCAAAGTAAAATCGCTATTACTTATTCCATAAAAAAATGTGTGACAAAAAATACAATTGAAATTTATCCTACCTCGTATATTTTATATTAGTCGCAGAATTAACTGTCAAGAAAATTAACAAATATTGTTAAAAAAATTTTTTCGCCAATATTGGGGTTTTATAATTTAGGCATCAATGACGATAATTTAATACGATTTATCAAAAGAAATAGATCAATGTGGATCCCCTAATTTCTTTAATATATATATATATATATATATATATATATATATATATATATATATATATATGTGTGTGTGTGTGTGTGTGTGTTTATATTACTGTTTTTTTTTTTTTTTTGATACAACTAAATGAAATAATAATATAGAAATATTTAAGCTGTACAAAAAAATAAAATAAAATTTGCTCATTATGAAACTAATTTTTAGCGTAAATCCAAACCACAACATTAAGCTAATTTGTAATGTCATTTATACCATTTATTTGTTCTTCTGAAAATTTTATTGCCTTATTCTGAATTTATTTGATTTGTGTTATTGAAATGCATATTTAGAAGCTCATTTTCTTAAATTGAATAATTATTTGCTGTGTGTACATAGATGCACAGCGATGCAGTCGAGCCCCGGACAGTACATTAAGGTTAACGGGCTTGAAATGCTCGCTCCTCACCAGGCACCTTATAATTTTGAACCTTGGTCATGGTGACAAAATCACACCTAAACTGGCACCCTCTTCTTCACACCACGCCAGGAGAAGGACTTTGGATGCCACATATTAACACGGACACATATCCAATCTAAGGCTAAGAATATAATTAAATTGTGTTTTATTAATACAAAAAAAAAAAAACAATATCAGATATCAGAAAATAAAAAAAAACTTATTTTTGTTCATGGTAAGCAATTTATTACACTAAGTATATTAGTATAATATTTCTGACAAGCAATAATGCATACTTACAATATGTAAATCTATGTTAAAACTAACAAATAGTGTGTTATAAAAAAAGACTAATAAAGAAACTATAATTTTTATTAAATTATGTAAAACTATAAGTAGTATATATTTACAATATATAATTTGAGAGTAATATATACTTATTATATAATCTAAAATAAATTTTAAAGTTCTGCATTTTCGTAAGCCATTTATTTCATTTTATTTTCATTAAATGTGTTTGGTGGCTGAAAAATACAAAATTCAAAAGCATAACAAAAATAGTGTACAAAGTCTGTAATTCAGATATAAGTAAAATGATAAACACCTTGAACAAGATACTATGTAATAAGATGTTATAATTTTAAACATGATTATACTTTAAATAAGCTTTTCCAGTAATTAAAAAATATTTATCTTAATAATTGTGATATTACTTTTTAACGCGTACGTTTCTTTATCAAAATAAGCAAATCCAGACTGTGCCAAAAAGGCAGTTTTAAAGAAAAAGTAGCGAACCGTAAGCATCATAACATAGTTTCGACTATTAATGTTTTAAACATTACCGTTTTGATTGTTTAATGACGCACAAAATAATCTTATGGCCTATGCCACACGTTTGGTAGCAAAAATTCTGAAAATTTTGCCTTAAATTCCTTTATTTCTCAAGGCAATTAGCAAAAATCTCCATAGAGATACATTATGGTCGCCAAGATTTGGACAGCGGAAATCTCATGCGTCGGCCTGGGTAATTAAGGGGCTCTAACCCAATCTACAGAGCTCCAGAAAACCAGTGAGGGCGAGAATGTAGCAAATCTCCTAATCACTGCCCGCGGCAAACGATTCCCCCCTTTGTTGATCTTAACTGGAAGCGGCATGAAAGCTACTGCTTATTTGCAATACAGATTCCTTTTCAAGAACAATCATTTGCAACAAATTTATTTGTGTTCAAATATTATGAAGATTTTTGGTCGATGATATAAATAACACCATTATCTAAAACAATCTAGAATCCTCTTCAATCCAAATGCAAATGATCTCGTATGGTTGATATATATATATATATTATTTGTTTTTAAAAGCTGATATTGTTCTAATTTTTAATATTGTTTGTTTCCGTAAATGGCTAATAAAAGATCATCAAGTGATTATACATACCTATATTAGATTACGATTACATTCTAGTTGAATGAAGAGATCTAGATTCATTGTGATACTCCAATAGTATTATTTAAACCATCCTACTTTGACAGTCAATGATGGCGATCTGAAATCTTTGGTATGCTTGAGTTTCAGCTTCAGCTTTTGTTAAATGAAAATTTAATTTAAAAAAATCGTGCTATAATATCTGTTGAATTGTTGACAAGTCTAGAAAAGATATTTGCGATGAGTCACTGACATTACAGGACGTCATAACAAATCTAATTGGACTTGATCTTTCCATTTCATTGAAAAGTTTTAGTTGTCACGACGTTTTCCTGCAGTTACAAGTAATGTATTCAAATTAATACTCTTGGAAAGTCTTCATATTTTGGATTAAAACTATTTCTATTATAAAATTTCATATGGCTGTCAGACTTGCTTTGTTTTATACTCAAGCTTTGATAAATTTTGTTATGCAGCCATTACTAATAACTTCCAGTATAATGACTATGATAAATAAAATTAAAAGTTGATTTCTATATTTATATGGTTTTCGTGATCGGAATATTTATAACATGGATATTTTATATTACTTTTCCACGACATATCGCTCATCAGCATTGTTTTTAAAAGTTAAAAACAAAGTGTTTAGTTACAAAAAAAAAAAAAAATTCTATTTGATTAGTACAAAATGTGACTAGAAATGAGTAAGCATGCTTATTCATGAAACAAAACATGAAAATAGTTTTCTTCAGTTTTCATGAGTTATATGATGACTAAAAAATTGTAAGAGATCAAAATAAATAAAAAATTATTTTAATTGTACATATGTAACACATGCGACATCTTGATAAAAAGCTTACAGAGTTTGACCATGTTGATACCGAGTTGATCAATCTTAGAAAAATCAAGTAAATGATTTTACAGGGTTAATTACAAATTACTTGTCAAAATATATGAAAGACTGAAGTTAAAAATATGAATTCAGAGTACAGCTGAAGTCATTTATTTTAATTTACGATATATAGGAAAATATATGCTACTCATTTCATATATGCAGTCCCCTTACTCTCCAGGTTCATGATGAAAACTTCATAGGGATGGTCGTCAGCGAAAACATCACATTATCCGTCTTTCAAAGGGGTCGCAACTCTAAAAGATTAAAAACAGGTCTTCGGATAACCGTTTGATAGGTTTGGAATCCAATTATCAATGTGAGCAACACAGAAAAATCGAGAAACAACTGCAATTGGTATCTTTGTATCCTACAAGAACTTACGCATGATATTGGTTTTTCTTCTGGAAGCCATCGTAACAGATCGGTATAAAAAACAATTCATGCAAAAATCTTAAACGTATACAACTTTGCACAATATTGCTTTTTTATGCGACCGATTTCTTCATATATGTCTTTGACATAAGCCCATGATTAATTATATTTACATAAATTATAAATAACTTATTTACTTCATGCAAAGTATTGAATTGTTCTGCTCAAAATTATATCAAAATATTCTTTGAGTAGAATTTTTTAGTCTATTTCTGATGGGGAAAATGTTATTTATATGTCTAATAGTGCATAATAATATTAAAATCAAAATACGGCGAAAAAATTTTCGCGTGTCTTAAATCATATATCCTGTTATTTTAAAAAATTTAAGAATACACACAAAATATTTCAGAAACGCTGCTTGACATAGAATATTTGCAACGTAAGTCATTTATAATTTTTTTACAGCCTCTGCACCTTCTGAGCGTCCATGTTTCATTTCACCCCTTTCGAATGTTATGGCTCGTGCTGGACAAAAATTAAGGTTGGAGTGTACAGTTACTGGCCAACCAGAACCTCAAGTGACTTGGTTACATAATTCTAAAACAATCAAAGAAACTCGCGATACAAAGGTAAGTTTTTATGAAATTAATAACAAATATTAGAAACTGTGATTCTTATATAAATTAATTTTCCGACAGTTATTTGATATATTTTGCTCTAATTATTTTTATACCAAATAATGTGAAAAATATCCAAATTTTACTATTAATATATTCAGAAGAAGTCTCTGTTTAAATGCATTATATTAAATTAAAAAAAAAAAAAAAAAAAAAAAAACAATCATTTTTAGCTATTGTATGTTTTAAATTTCAGTGTAAGCGAAAAAGTTAGACAATCGTTACAATTTTGGTAATTCAAACTTTCTTTTATAAAAAGTTTGTTCTTTTCTACCTGTTTGTTTCTACCTACTGGAAGCAATAAACAGTCAACTGTGTATCGCGCGCACTATAACTAGGACCCCTTTCAGCAAATTTTCTTAACATATATCGACGAAATATTCAAAAAGTTTCATGAGCTTTAAATAATATAACCATTCTGAACATGATGGCCAGTGTCAGCTATTTGTGTGCTGAACGAGAAAGCAGATCTTTTCCCATAAGGCTACTGGTGTTCTTAAAAAACTAAAACAGTTATTCTTGTAAAATCGATAATCATAGGAATAACATGCCAGTCTCTTATGACCTAAAAGTAACAAAATGGATCCTGACCATGCTGAATAAAATTGGTTACATGAGCACTTTCATAGTTCCCTGTATCTTGCCCAGAGGTGGTCTTAGGAGAAACTGATTGGCGTTAGTCTTCGTAATTTAGAATGAGAGACCAAGATTTCCCAATACTTGACTTCTCACCCCCAGAGATATCATTTCCTTTGGAAGACATTGCGATCACGATCTATTTGACAAACCACAGCTATCGTTAGCGAACAGCTAATGATAGTTGTGGTTTATAGTTGATAATATGATGGATCTTCGGATTTTTTTTCCGGATTCGAATTCTCTGCTTTCCGATAAGCCTTAACCAACCACAACACCTCGACTTCAACCGAAAAAAGTTGCTGCACTCGCATATTTCCCTGTACTTAGCGCAGAGTTTGGCTTCAACAATTTGGCGGAAGCAACTGGGAAATACTTTTCGTAATTTAGAGGGAGAGATAAAGTAATGTAGATCAATTCTTGATCTGCCACAAACTGAAGCATTATTTCACTTGGAGGACAGTGACTATGACTTATTCAATGTACCCTTGTAGTCTTTAGTGAACCCGACAGATCTTCGATTAATTCAGGATTTGAACTCAATACTTTTCAATTATGAAAACGAAGCCTTCTTAATTATGAATTAATGTCGCATCACTGTTGTAAAACTTAGATGAAGAAATTGTCAGGTGAGAAAATTCTTCATTTCGTAAATATGAATCTAAATCAAAGATATTATCTCTGGGTTCTGGCTTGTGTATGAACGTATGTGTTTAAAGGAGTAAAATCTTATGTTAACATTTCCAAGTAGCTAATAAATGAATTCATTAACTTCACCCATGTCATGACAGCCTAGGTTGGGCCAAGGACTTCAGAACCAGATGCTTCCGATCACCTCTAATAGCAGCTAATCTCTTTCAGTTCTTTGTTCTGAGAGCCAGACAATTTTCTCCTTTTACGCCTAGCCATTGAAGTTTAGGTGTTTCTCTTCTTCTTGCGCTAAATAATCTAGACGAAAAGATTTCATGTAGCGTATTTTTACTCAAGCAGATTACATGACCAACCTACTTGAGAAGTCTTATTTTAATAAAGTAAACAACATCTGGCTCTTTGAAGATTAGATACAGTTTAGCATTGTGTCTTCTACACCAGACGCCATTTTCTTGAATTCCACTAAAAATACTCTTCAGGATATTGTGCTCAAATGTGCTTAGCAACAATATTCCTCTCTCATAGTCATGGCCCATGTTTCCTGCATATAAGTCAACCCTAGACAAATAATGTTCTTATGGAGCGACAACTTTATCCTTACAGTTAAAAACCTGAATTTAGTAAATGCTTTAATCTATAAAGAGATTTATTTACTGTAACTGTACGTCTCTTAATACCTGGAAGGATCTCTTTGGTTCAGTTAAACAAAATTCCTGGATAAATAAATTCTTCAAGTTTTAAACTTAAAATCTCCAGTAGAAAGGTGAGCCGGGAGGGGGAGAGCATATTTTGTGACTGGCATATATTTAGTCTTATCTTGATAAATAACAAGGCCAAATGGTTTTGCCTTCTTTTTGATAGCTTCAAATGCTTAACATGAAAGTAAAATTTTTTATTTTTAAGATAGCTTTTTGAGGCGTGAGTTCATCAAACATATTCAGATATATGCCCCACTAAAAACAATTAAATAATACTGTTAGATTTCTATGAAGTAACTGCATAAATGAATAATTTTTTGCAAGAAATGGAGAATTATAAATTCAAATATTTCTCATTTTCACACTTCTTCGTAAGCAAATTTTGAATTTAACTTCAGAAGTTGTGCCCTAGAAGTGGTGTGTGAATATGGCTTTCAATTTACAGAAAGGCAAAGTCGAAAGCAATGATCGACATTCAATAAGTGCTTTGTTTCGATATGCGCAACTATCTCTGAACGACCTCGTTTAAGTGAAGTAGAAGCTTAAAGATGTTGGTTGGTAGGCCGAAATAGCAGAAGACGTTAGAGTTCCACAAGGGTTGACTTTCAAAAACAGGCATGTTTTTCCCGAAATTAGAAATGCAGGCTGACACCCAGGTGAATGTAGTTGTCAAGAAACGACTTCCATCGAAGATCGATACTTAAGGCCCTGCTAGACCTAGAAAAATCGAATCCTATGTTAATCCTATGGATAATATTTTAATGTTTCACAAGTGCTATTTTCAAGATAGAAACTTCCGGTCTTTTGCAAATTACAAAAAACAGAGCTACTTTCACTTCAACGTCCATTTTTAGCGTTTAAAATTTTTTCAAATATTTTTAAAATGTCAAAATATCTCCATCCAAGTAAATTTTAACCAAATTCTAAGTTCATTGAGGTTGTACAAAATTTGGTTTAAAGATATTTCATTTTTTTCTCCGTACAGTTACAAAATGAACATTTTTGTTTTTTTTAAGCTAAAAATATTTTTGATTGCATTAATATTTTGATACGAATTTTCATTACAAATCAAACTCATTCTTATTTCTGAAAATCCACCTCTGTACACAACGCCACCTATGAAACTGGAAAATTTTTAAAGCTAAACTTGGCTGAGTTTTCTACTTCACTACTGTAACCTAAAGAAGGAGGAATTTCTGAGAAAAACTTCTCCCCATATGATGCCCACTGTTTTACCCAGTGCTTGGCAAACAATTCCAAATCCAGAAAGACGAATTAGCTTTTCTCACTCATGAAATAGAAAAGGCATCTGTAAATAATGCATGTTAGATTGCTGTTTATTAGCGTTGGAAAAGTAGCTATGATATGTACTTTTAAATCAACTTTGATTATTTTCATTTAAGTAAATTTTCAAAATGAAATATTATAAACTGTTTTGTGTTACCTTGTTCAATTATATTATATACAACGATTTTGAAATAAGACTAACTATGTATTAAAAATTTAAACTACTTTATGTGTGAAGATGTAAAAAAAATGCATTTTGCAACAGACACACACACATACATATACATATATATGCATATACATACATATATATACACATACATATATATATATACACATACATATATATATATACACATACATATATATATACACATACATATATATATATACACATACATATATATATACATACATACATACATATATATACATACATACATATATATACATACATATATATATATATATATACATATATATATACATATATATACATATATATATATATATACATATATATATTATTTCTTATAAAATAAAATGTCTAATAATAAGAACGATAAGTTTATTAGAATAATAGTGAGACAAATATTTTAATTTGATTTTTAATCATTTTCCAAAATTATTGAGTTTTTACCTTTACAAACATTTGAACATTTAATTTTATTTTCCACTTATTTCATGAAAAAAAAATACATTATAAGGTATGATTAATAAGCATACGATACCAGCATATTGCGTCTGATAAGAAATTAAACACTTTAAATTTGAAAAATTATATGTATCTTTGAAAAAAAAAAAATTGGGTTTGTAGTATAAATTTAGCGGAAAAATATAAAAGCATTTCAATAACCAAACGAACGATAACAATACATTACAACACACTACAATACAGATGACATCAATGCTCTTAGATGGATCATTTTATGCTCACAAAATTTATTTGCGAAGAATATTGTCCTGCGCAACGTAAATGACATTATTTTTGACAAAAAAGGAATAAATGTAATAAAATATCAAAAGAATGAATAAATATCCTGTAGCACTTGAGGTGATATAAAATATGTAACTGAAGTTATAGTATTGATGTTCGAGTGGAAATGCTTGAGAGAGAATACCAGGAAGGAGATTGAGAATCAATTAGATATGCTCAAAGTGACTAGTCTAGAAATAGTGTGATTGAACGACTTTCTTTCTCTGTATGGCTACAACAATAATTAAATCATCAATCACCTTGTTGTCACTAAGATGGGATACACAGTACAATACCATCTCCAAACAGTTTTCTAATGCAGCCATTCCAAACTATTCAACTGCAAGATTCTGTTGAACATATTATTCACTTTGACGCATTTCTCAATTGATGTTGAATGCTGTTTTCCGAAAATTCAAAATTCTCTTAAATTCATTTCAACGCTTTTACCATTTTAAATGTATTTGGATATTTTTCTCATTAATTAAACTCTGTAAAATTAGTCTATTTTAAACATGAAAAAAAAATGATTACAGTACGAAAAGAAAACTTCATCTTTCCACTACAAGGAAATCGATGAAAAACCGAATGAAGCGTCGAATTTTGGTGCTGTATATCGGAAGTTACCCTCTACAGGATGCCAAAATTTATTAAAAACAATACTATACTCTAACGTAAAAAATGAAGCAATTTTATACGGGATATAAAAATGTGCCTCATTTAGCTGCCACGCCAGATGGAATAATTGGCAAAGAGGGTATTGTTGAAATTAAATGCCCATATATATGTCGCGATATACATCCCAATGAATTAAGAAATCTAAATTCAATTTCTGGCAAAAAGATGGAAAAAAAGAAATTAATGGCATAAATAAAAATCATAAATTTTACTATCAAATCCAAGGACAATTATATATTAGTGAAAGAAACTTTTGTTGGTTTGCCATTTGGTCCCCAAAAGGGAAAAACTGAAATCATTTTTAGAGATGATGTATTTTGGAAAACACAAATAAAAACTAAATTAAATGATTTTTATTTTGACTGTCTTTTGCCAGAACTAATCGATCCACGTTATCCTAGATCAATGGACATAAGAAATCCAACTTATATAATTGAGGAGCAAACAAAAAAAAAAAAAAAAAAAGACAAAAAAAAAGCTGAAAAATTAAAATCCAAAAAAAATAAAAGTTTAACTATACGAATTTGTATGTTTATGTTTGTATATAGAGTGTTTGTGTATGTATGTATGTATGTATGTATATATATATATATATATATATATATATATATATATAGTTTCTGTTTTTCCTTCATGAAATGTGAATTGCTCAAGCATTTCTTTACATTATTAACAGGTTTATTTTAATTACTATTTTACCTCATATTTATTTCAAGGTATTAACTAAATTTCCCATATGCTCATGAAACTGTATTTTATTTTACTCGTATTACAATGAAATTATATTTTTCTCGTATGCTATAAGTTGCATTTGCATTTGATTATTCAAATATAAACCTAATTTATATTTCTCACAATTTTACTCTAAACTTATTTTAATGTAATTTACCTGTGTGTAAGGCATATTTAGTGCTAATCTAATTTTGTTTTTATCAAGCCAGGGGAAAATATCTAATAAAATAACTGAAGAGTTTTAAAATCTTCAGAATTAAAGTAAATTTCACAACACATTTTACACCAGAATATCAAGCTTTTAAAAAACGTGTACTTCTAATTATAACTTAGTTAATTTTATTTATATAGAGGAATAAATTTAGGGACTCGTGAGATGAAAGATAAGAGATGAATCTCCCTTTCAATATCTAAGTAATTCTAATTATATAAAATAGATGTAATGATTATTATATAAATAATTACAGTTACAATATTTTTATGAAAATTACGATATGATTATATAGATAGATAGATAGAAAATCGTAACGTTATTTTCATAAAAATGTAACTGTAATTATTTATATAATCATTTCATCTATTTTTATATAATTAGAATATATATATATATATATATGTGTGTGTGTGTGTGTGTGTGTGTGTTGTGTGTGTGTTTGTTGTGTGTGTGTGTGTTGTGTGTGTTGTGTGTGTGTGTGTGTTGTGTGTGTGTGTGTGTGTTGTGTGTGTGTGTGTGTTGTGTGTGTGTGTGTTGTGTGTGTGTGTGTGTTGTGTGTGTGTGTGTGTTGTGTGTGTGTGTGTATTAGTTTAAAAAAAAACTTGAAAAAAATTAAATATTTTTATATTGAGTTAGTTTTGAAAATAATAGTTTTTAATTATTTGTTGCATTCATATTCAAAAGCATCTTAAGTCAATGGGTCAAGTCTCATAAAATCAAATTAAACCAAGGCACTTAAAAAATATATTTTTAATCATTCATATAGTATTTTAGGTTTTATTTGAATTCTGATAATCATTTTTGACCATTTAATTAGTAACTGTAAAATCACTCAACATTTGCAATTTGTCTTCATATATTTTAGTGCGAATAATAAAAACCGAATTCTAAAATATAAATAAATAATATTTTCTTTAGAATCACTGGTAGCTCATTTTCCATAAGACAGCAAAAGGTAATTCCGGTGTCAGTTCCTTGAGCATTTGTACTGACCCACTTTCCCCCACCCCTATTCTAAGAACCCTGAGGGTAATTTGAGGTAAACATCTGTTAGGAGCAAATTTAAAACTCTCTTTTTGGCTGTTTTTATGGCGTTAGTACTTTAATTTTTCACGATATAACGCGCCAATTCTGGCAGACTACCTAACTTCGAAGGATTGATTGACAAACAATTTCAACCAATAATAATGTTTGGGATACTCCCCTCTACAAGCTTTGAAAACTAACATCAGATGGGGCGACAAGACAACACGTAGGTCTGGAAGAGCCTTAAATATAACGCTTCCGAGACACCGAAATATGAGTAACACTTTTTGTAACAGTACTTTCGATCAGCTATTAAAACAAGTTTCAACTCAAGCTGACCGAAACCACTTCTATTCTGCTCTAATATACTGTTAACATAATAAACAGCGTTAGTATTTTTACCCTAATGATATACATTATGTTAACAGCAAGGTACCTAGAGTGAGCAATAAAATATGTAATTTGGAGAGAAATAAATGTCCCAATATTCTTTTCTCTCCCAGGCTCCATTTTTTAAAATTTATCCTGATAAAAAGATATGTTTACATCCGGAAGAACTGCAGCAAAATAAATAACTTTATGTTCTTACAAGAAACTGTAAGATTTGACTATGGGAGATTGATTGTTTATGCTGCCAATTCGATTGATGGAATCACTGACCTCCATGCCGTTCAAAATAGAGCTCTTACCGATTATCGATACTGGGTAGATCCACAAATTTAATGTAGCCTCTTTCACTATAGCTTTTGTAAATGAATTCCTGTAAATGAGTGACAACTCTAGGCCACATCGTTCTCCCTTAATGAAGGATTTATTTTCGAAGAATCATTCGAATGGAATGTCAAGGATGTTCTCCCAACATGAATTAAAAATGTATATTTGAGACATTCTAAGAAGACGAATTGATAGACATCTATTATTTTCAGAAATTCCCAAAGAAATGGAAAGTTTTCTTCTGGAGGAATAGGGTCAAATACTCCATCTCCTCATTAATAACTTTGTCAACTCCATGCCTCAAAGGTATTGAATGTTGGTGTCGATTCAAGGAAACCATATTTCTTATTTAAATAAATAAACAAATTGGTCAAGAGAACCCATTTTTAATTTAATTTTCCTCGTACTGTAATTCCTTGTTCAGCAGCAGTTGAAGATGAATTCATAATATATATAAGCCTTGAGTAATCAATATTTAAAAAATATTATGAAAAGAAAAGTGTAAATGTAATTTTTATTATTAATAAATATTTTTAAATGTTTAATAAGATATTTATGTCTAACTATTGAATATTCAGTATACTTAATAAGATTTTTTAAATGTGTGTATTTTAAACAAAGCGATTTTTTAAAGAGGGTAAAAAATTAAGTATTTAATATGAAGACCATTTAATGGAAATTCCAGAAGTCTGGGCAAGACAATGTTTTAATTTCATTTTATTTATCCAGCTGTATAGATTAAATATAAATATGGTTTTAAAGTAATTCTATTTGAAAGTATCTATGAAAAGTAAAAATATCAGCAAAATCCAAAGAAATTGTATATCTTTTATAAAAATGTTATTTTTAATGATTTTAAATTTAAATTTTTTGGTTTCAAGTTGTATAAAATGTAAATTAAGTTAATTAAAAATAATAGGAAATAACAAATATACAATACTTTAATAAAACTATAAATTTTGATATTTTCTTCATTATATTGAATAATAAAGTTTTAAACTTTGCATGACAGTTTTATTATATAAAAATATATAGAATATCTGGATAAATATTTGGAAGCTCTTTCAGATTATTTAAACAAAGTAATTTGGAATATAAAATATTTGTTAATATAAAATATTTGTTAAAATGTAATTAAATTTTTAACAGTTGAATTCTTCTATATTGAAATTTATATGCCCATTCTAAATCTAAATTTGTTGTTTAAAAATTGACAACTTCAAGATTGTTCATTAACAATGAATTATGACCACAAAAAAGAAATTAAGCAACCATTTCTTGTACTATTTCCACTTGGCGAAAAGAAAACAGAAGTTAATCAATTTTTTAAAATCATTTTTGATATGAATTGGCCTAGTTGCTGCTGCTGCATGTACCAAAAAGTTACTGATTTTTGACAACTTATAACACCCATAACTTTCATTTGGCATGAAACTTAGCGAAAACAAAATAATGTGCAAATTGCAACAGCGCAACTGTGAAAAAAAATCTGTAATATTATGGACGAATATAACGAATTACTAAAATTTGAGCTGCGTCTTCACGTAGTGTTAAATCTACGGGAATTGCTCTAATTGAAGTATTGACGAAGTTTAACTGCAGTTACTTTGATTTGTCAAATTTTTCTTTTCAGCATAGAGTTCTTTATTGGTATATTGAAATCAGAATCACTCATAAAATTATAAAAACTAAAATAATCATGTGCATAGCAAACATTTGCGATTATTCTATATAATTTCAAATTATCAATTTGTAAAGCGCGGAGTAGTACACGATAACAATTTCATTTATTTGGTTCAGAGAATTTTATAGTTGACACAATGCATTTTTTACACAATTTATTAAGACATATGACTAAGTATGTTGAACGCTATATTTTACGTATGGTTTTTGAGCTTTAAATGTTTTGCTTCCTAAATGAATATTAAATTTTATCATTACGATTTTTGAAAACTTTATACAATTTTGGTATAAATACTTACAAAAGTCATTTCTTAACTTTTGAGAACACATTTCTGGATACTAATGTTTATAGGATCCTATCATTTATGCATTAGAATTTCTTAAGATTGTATAAATATGATCCTGTTTAATTAAATTCCTATCATTTGAGTCTTTTGGAAGGTAGTAAAATTTCATTTCTTCCTTTTGCTTGTCTGTAGGGGAAAATGCCACTGAAATAACTTTGAAATTTTTATATGAAATGAAATTCGAAATATGTGCTTAATGGAGTAAAAAAATAATGGTTGGATCCTAGCAAAGTCCACACCCTTGGCGTGAATGATTTTATTTGGAGATAATTTTGGCTTAAGTCAATCTTGGTACCCCTTCTTCAATATACTAGATATAAATGTAAATCAAAATATTTTAGGAAGTTTATTCTAGCTTGGCGTTTTTATTTTTTCATTATTTTTTTCCCCACAGTTTGTAACCAAGAGCTTGGGCTCTCTTAGGATTTTACCAAAATAATATTTAATGCACAGTTCAAAAATGAAAGACTTGTTTTTTTTTATATGTGATAAAAATATTTTGTGTAAATAGAAAAAAATTAGTGTTCCACTTTTATATATAAGCTCAATTTTTAACAAAATAAAGCTGTTTACTAGTTTTTGCTAATTTTTGATAGTTATTTTGCTGTTAATTAGTGTGATAATGCATTTTATATATAAATAATAATTTTAACAATATTTTTTTTCTCATCATTTAATAACTATACATAAGAAAGTTATTCCTGAATTTTGATCATCATAATTATAAAATAAATAAGAACTTTCAGTCAAGTGATTATAACATATTTAAAAAATATTATCAATAATGGGATGTTATTTACAATATTGATGCAGTATTTTAATAATAAAAATATACCATCACTTAGAAATAATTAAAAAATAAGTTGTAAAAACAAACATTCTCACTATAATTTGTTCTAATTGTAAAGAATTTATTATTTAAAATATTCTTGATATTACTTCTCTTAGTCACAAGATAGTTATGTATACCTCCCCCCCCCTACTATGAACAGAAAAATATAATTTTTTTCTATTTGTCTTTTAATCTGCTGTTAATATCTATCTGTCTAACATTGAAAAGAGAAAAAAAATATTTTTATCTTACCATGTTATAGTATAATTAAGTGTTAGAAAACAATGTATTAATTAAATTATGGGATGTTTTATTGTATATTACATTGCTATTTGCAATCTATACATTTGCTCTCAAAGTTTTCTATAATTTTAAGTAAATCATGACAAATTTTTCTAGAACAAATGTTATGAAAATTCATTTAATTTTTTTTAATTATAATACTAATATTTGTCACTAAAATATTGTAACTATAGATTCATCTGATGTTCTTTAAAAAGGGATGCATGAATAAGGTAAACACATGAATTTTGGTATAATTTTCAAAATATTTTGGAATTTTGAAAACAAAATTATTTCAGCAGGTTTGGTAGCTCCAAATTTGTATCTTCAAAATTTTCTCTTTTAGTTACAATGTATTTTAAAATCTTTTTCTAAATTGTAAACACAAAAATTTTTCATGAAAAATAATGATATATATTTTATATTTTAGTTGCATTTCGATGGCTCCAACGCTACTCTTATCATTACAGAAGCATTTCCAAAGGATGCTGGAACATACACCATTATTGCCCGAAATAAAACTGGAGAAGCAGTATCATCTTGTAACGTATCTGTTAAAGGTCGTTTACCTCTTGAAACATCGTAAGTATATATTTTGAATATTTATATTTGTTTATGGAATTTGAATAAGTTTATTTTGAAGAAAAAATTATCTAGTTTTAAGAATTATGTATTTAAAAACTAAAATTTATTGTATGATTTTGCCTATTGTAAATGGTATTGTGATCTAAGTAAGTTAAATTTAATTTAAAATAAAAATTAAAAATGTTCTGACTCTTAACCAAATGTAGACAATGTAATGCTTTTTAATTTTTTATTGATTTTTAAAATTGTAGATTTGCACCAAGCAATTTTTTCATAATTTTATTAAATTTTGCATATTGAATGGCATTCCATTGTATTTAAATTTTACAATATAGATTTTTATTACTTGTACTTAAAAGTATCTTAAATTTTTTGCACTTGTTTGAAATGTGTATTAAAATTAAATTCTTGAAATTAAATATTAAGATATAAAATATAGATTTTTTAAATTAAATATAGATTTTTAAAATTTTAATTTAAATTTTACATTAAATATTTATTTTCTAAGCTAAAATTCTCATTTTTCTCATGTTCCTAATGTAATTATTATTTGTTTATCTTGTGTGATAAATAAAATTTTTTTAAAAAATATTTTAAGATTATTTAGAATCCAGACTAAAAAACTTATAAAAGCAATAAATTTACTGCAATAATTAACCAGAATTTGAAGTTTCCAAAAAATTACTTCTTGATCTTTTCCTAAAAATAATATAATTACATTCAATTTTCGAATTTAGTAAATTTTTTTGAGGATGTGTATTTTTTTCTAGACTATAACTTTCAATATATTCTAGATGTAATGAAATACTTTCTCATTAAAGGGCTTTTTTGCTCCTTCATTTCACAACAATATTAGTCTTTGACTAAAATTGATGTCTTAGTGACAAAACAGCATCAACATTTATTGTCGAATACGAGTATCTCTGTGACTATAAAAATATATTTTATTTGCTATTATATTGTATAAGTCATTACATCTTATGTTAATTTCATTCAAACCTTCAGGATGACAGTTTCTAATTTCAACATACCTTCTGAAATTATTCTTAATTGTATAAAAGAAATAATTGATACACCTTGATTGCGATGGTGACAGGAATAAAAATGAGGCCAAAGTTATCGCCATGCACCAATAGCTTGCACATAATTTGTAGCTTCCATACCTCAGCAATTACCGTATTTTCCTGTATATAATCCTCAGATTACGTGTTAAAAAAGTTCTGAATTTCGTTGTACGTATTATATGCCGCTGCAGATAATCTGACAAAAAATTTTCATCAAAGAAGTTTACAGTAAAGTTAAGAAAGAAACGAGTTTATGTTCCATAGGATAAATAACAGATGGCGCCAATACTCATTTGGCTTATTTGAATCATAATCAGCATTGTCTAATTACGCTCAAGAATGAATTCAAATTTGAATGATTATTAAAGTTGCAATTTGTTAATGGGATTTCACATTCTGTCTCGCTTTGAACTGTTTCGCTCTGAAAGCATTCAAATTCATATATTATCATGGGGAAGTAAAAATAATTAAGTTATAGACTAAATTTTAAATTGAAAGCTTAAGGGAAGTCAAATGAAAAAATGTCGACAAACATGTAATGTAAGGTGTAAAACAAAGCATACGCTGTACAAAAGGAAAAAAAATTGTTCCAAGTGCAGTTAGAAAGCAATTCATTTCTTTCATTAAACTACTAACGAAACAAATATTGCTTATTTTTAAAATATGTATAAACTTGTCTTAAATGTTATTAAAATCTAAAAATCGATAAGTTTTACTAGAATTTTCTCAGACATTGATCTATGTTGTGCTTTCATCTCAGTTAATTGCACTTTACGTTGAGGTGGACTCAAACAGATCTTTATCATTATAAAAATTTTTATTCTGTAGAATTTATTATATTTTTAATTATAATGAGTAAATTTTTAATTTTATTTGGCACTAATTTATCAGCAATTTAAATTTTCGACTACTCATTAAAGAAATTTTTGTGGATTATATGTAACTGCAGATTATGCGTCACTTTTTTTCTAAGCTGGGTTTTTTGGAATA